>ML386844.1:0-35925 GCA_005239525.1 Nicotiana knightiana | reverse complement strand
GGGGGGGGGGGGGGGGGGGGGGGTCCTAGAATGTAAAGAGGACATTCAAAGCTCAAAAAGAAGAGGTTCATCAAAACACCTCGTCGAAGAGAACTCTATATGCGTTCAAGTCATGGTATAGTGGTCGACCTTCACTGCTACAGTAATCCAATGCTTCAGCAATATATAGAGCCACTCTTAAACGCATTGCCCATTCAAGGGTTTGATTCTCCCCTGCAGAGAAGGAAAGAAGCAAATGCAGTTCACAGAAACCATGAGATGAAGGAATATATAAATTGCATCAGATTAAATAGGGACGAAACTGCATGCTAAAACAAGTACTTAACCAGGAGGTATATCACGAAACTTGTGTATCAAAAAATAACCACATACGAGACCATACAGATATAAATCTCTTCAACACCCTTCTCGCATTTCCATGCTAAAAAATGGAAATGTCGTGCTCGTAGATAAAGCCCAGCAAACGTCTCAATTTTCCAACTAACGTCTTTCATAACAAAAATTTAAGTTTTTAGTGCCCAAACAACCATCTGCCTCTCTAATGCGCAAACGGAGATGATAACTATTATCTACTAAGATACAAATTAGTCGATAAATCAAAAAACAAGGTTAATATCTCCTATCGCTTATCAGAGCAATGCAGTTAATGTAAACTTAAGCTTTTCTCTAACTATGAGCAATCAAATTATCTTGATTTTTTCTCTTCATTCCTACAGAAAAGTTGCAAGATTGAAGCTAAAAAACAGAAGTAGCAGTAAAAGATAAAAGCATACAGTGAAACAGATGTTTAGCAAGTGTATCATTTGGCATGTACTCAGCTACAAGCAGCCTCTCATCCCCATCAGAACAGTAGCCAATCAAATTAGCCAGCCTTTTATGCCTCAATTTCCCAACACCTGATGCTTCATCCTATAGTTACAACAAACAAAAAAAATCAAATAAATTCACATTAAACCAACAACAACAATCATGCCTCAATCTTAAACTAGTAGAAGCCGGCCATCTCCATTCCGCTCTATTTGGTTCCATTTCAAATAGACATTAAACCCTAACTTTAGAAAATGAATAAGCAAATGACGACACCAAAAAAAACAAATATATTGAAATAAAGTCCAATACCGCAAACTGTTTAGGATCAGGCCAAGCCGTTTTAGTAAATTTCTTAACAGCGATCCAACGCCGATTCTGCAAACGGCCCTTGTAAACCATATTAGGGGCCTTTTCGCCACTTTCAGAAACTATGAACTCTGAGCTGAAGTTATTCGTAGCTGCTTTGAGCTCAGATAGCGAAAACTCTGAAAAAACCGGTACACCACCGTCACCCACGGCGGCGCCGGTGCCGTTGGAAGCGCGTGGGTGGCTCACTCCTCCATGGCGCTGATCCTTCTCTGAGCTTAGCTCTTGCAGGATTGAAGATTGACAACAACCCATTGATAACTCGTTCGAGTTGACTCAGTAACAACTCACTCTCGAACTCCCGTCAATTAATAATAAACTCCATAACTAAATAACAAAATACTAGTGCTATGCTACCAATCTTATTCCTCAAAAGAAACCCAAAAAAAAAAAAAAATACAGCTTTTTATGAATAAATTAATCAGATAATAGCTTGGCTTTTTGGTTTTTTTTTTTTTAATATACAGCTAGGAAAAAAGGGGTTTGAGCTATGGAAAGGATATGAAATAGTAGAAAGTGAAAACACAAAGCTGTGATTTTTCATTGACCCATTTGTCTTTCTCTTACACCTTTTCTGTTCTGACACAGCTTTCTGTGTTTACTTTGTACCTTGTTTTGTCCTGAAAACAATTCATGAGGGTATTTTGGTCCATTTAAGTACTGTTTCCGATTGTAAAAATCCCGCGGTAAAGAATCTTAAAATAGATTATAGTACTATTACTACTATGTTATAGCACTGTTATCAGATTTTGTAGGGTACTTATTCGAGGTTATCAAATTATAAATATAATTATTTATTAACCATTCAATAAGATAACGGACGGATTGATATCGGATTAACGACTATCGACGGCTAAATTAAATTAAAAAATTTGGTATAATGTTAAATGGACTCTTTTTTTATGGGTGGTTTTATTGTCGGACTTCGTGTATACATCCTAACAGACTTAATGAGGTGGATAGAACTGAAAATTTGGATGGCAAAATTATAAATTATAATGGGCACCGAGTCTTAGGAGATTTTGCTACTTCAAGATCCATATGAAAGTATAAATATAAAAATTCTTAACAGGTTAACGGTTCATACAATAAGAAAATTGAGTAATCCGTCCCAAACCGTTAATTCGTTAATTATTAAATCTCAATCCATTCACCGTCTTTTACCTCGATAATCCGATATCAATAAGCCAATAAATTATCGATTCGTTTAACAGTTTTAGTTCGATTTTGAACATCCCTAGACTGTAATGTGCAAATAAATTTTTGAATAAATCATTAAATCTCGATTATACTTATTGCCTAAAATAAAAAAGCAACAATAACAATAACTCAGAATAATTTTATATGTGAGGTCCGAAAAGAATAGTATGTACGCAGACAGTATCCCTGTCTTAAGAAGCAAGGAGCTTGTTTTGCTTAAAATTAAAATAAAATTAAATTAAAGAATTTTTGTTTGTCCATTCAATTTTGAGGATTCTTTACTTCACACTCTAGTTAACGTTAACATTACACTAGACACACTCTCCGCACATTTTTTTGTTGCCTAATAGGCAAAGGCCAGTAAATTTATTAACAAATTATCACTCAATTTGTTGCCTAAATTAATACATAAAATATAATGTTCCCTTGAAATCAAATTTAATTATTATAAAGTTATGGAGAGGAATTTGTTTGATTATCTTAAAATATTATAGAATCAAAACTTAAAAATTAAAAGCAAAAAAGTTATTTGATAAATGTATGCTCGTGATGAAGTGACGCCGACGTGGTAGCTTTTATTGTCCATTTAAATTACTATATGATATTAAATTTATTTTAAGTTCATTAAACAAATCAAAATCCCAATTGATTTTGATTTGAAGGTGAGTAATTTTTTTTCTTTTTTCACCTTTAATACTTTTGGGGATTCACACGTGACACGTCAAACCGTTTTAATTCTAGGGCCTTCACGTGCGTTTCCATTTACATTTTTGACCTTGTGACTCCTGCAAAATTTCTGACCCACGTGGGCTTCGTCCTTCTGCAGCGTCTTCGTAGCTATCTGCGTGCAATTTGCACTTTTCAATTTGGAATTTTTAACTCCTATATCAAAAGTTGATACTTTATTTATTTAAAAGATTATTTTTTATAGTTATTTTTTAATTTTTATAGTCAAATATCTATTTATAGTTAACTTCTACCCTTAAGCCATAAAATACTCTTTGTATTATTTTTCTCTCTCATTCTTTCATATTTTTCTCCACCCTCTCTCTCTCTCTCTCAACGCCAATCTTTCACCATGAATACAACCATGATTCTCCACTGATTCATCTCCATTGTCTCGCGAAATGTTCATTGTCAATGGGATGAGACTGAATCAATGTCGAAATCAAGCCGTAGAGAGAAAGATGGTGGTTCGAATCTGCTATTGAAAGGTAAATTGAGGGAAATTTGAAAGGAAATCACGGAGATCCACCCCATTCTGATGGTCGTTGCTTTGACGCCGGTCGAGTACGATTTTCCGCATGATTTTATATCGCAAGTCATTTTTGCCAAGTCGCGCATTGATGTGGGGCTATAATTTCATAGTTTCGTACATTATTTGGCTTGCATTTTACATGATTTAATGATAAATTACAATTTATTTGCGCGTAATGAAGTCTATTTTATGTGTAGGTAAATTGGAGATAAAAGTAGAACAAAAGGGATACTTAAACGTTGAAAGTGTGCTCGAGAACAGTGAAAAGGAGATACCAGGCGAGGCAAGGCAAAAGCAGGGTGAGGCTGGTGTTAGGCTGGCGACGCCAGGCAAAAGCCAGCTTAAAGCAGGCGTTAGCCTGGCGACGCCAGGCTTGGGGCAAGGTCCATTCCGAGTTTTGAAGCTTATTTCGTCTCCTGGTTTGACTGGGACTTGACCTATACGTTTAGGTCTTTTCCTACACATATAAATAGACCCAAAAACGTCACTTTGAAGGGAGTTTTGTGACCGGAGGCAAGGACATTATGTGGATAACTTTTGGAGGAGAAAAATCATAGAATTCTTCATCCCTTTTTTTTTCTTTGTAATTTATTTATGCAAAATACTTGAAAAATTGTTACTACGAACATGAGTGTCTAAGCACTCTAGTTCTGGGGTTGTGATTTAGCCATGAATATTGTTGTTTAACGTTAGCTTCACCTTGATTATAATTCACTAATATTTGGTTGTTTTTTTAATTTTGTGATTAATTGCTTAATTATCTGGCCAGCAGTTAGGTTCTATTTACTATCTATGTTATGCTTGGAAAAACTGTGTATAGATTAGAGAAGAATTGAAGGGAGCGCGATCTTAACTCTTAGGGGGAGTGGATTTATGGTTAGGATAGTAATATACTTAGTCACCGTGCTTAATTAAATATCGTAATCTTAATGCATTCTTAATAAATTGATTTCATAGGAATATAGGCGTTAATCTATTTTGAATAGGCGAGTAGTACTTCGGGAGAAGGTTATGAGAGCAATTATCGATTCATTAGCAACCATGAGTGAATTGTATGAAAGAGAGATTTAACTAGAACACAATAGGATTGGGGAATTGATCACAACCCTGGAATACTTGTCTCTATTGAATACATAACAATCATTTTACTGCGTGATAATTTAGTTATTACTTAGAATTATAATTTAGTGTAATCACATTCTTAACTTGATTTTGGCTTGACTGGATAACACTCTTGGTGATTTTAGTGGGTAGTTGATACAAGTCTCTGTGTGTTCGATACTTGACTTATCATTTTATTACTTGTACGACCACGTATAATTGCGTGTGCGTTAGGGAGCAACAAGTTTTTGGTGTCGTTGTCGGGGACTTGAATATTGACTACTTTCTAGTTTTTGCTTTAGTTGCTTATTTCGTCTAGTCTAACGTTACTTGATTGTTGCTTTAATCTCAGGAACTTTGATTGAATGCGAAGGGTCAGAAGCCAGGACAGACTCAACGGATTTGACCCCGAACCTGAGAGAACATTTCATAGGAGGTTGGCTGAAGCAAGGGATACAAATAACATCCAGGCACTCGTTCAATTTCCTGTGAATATGGTAGAGGAGCAACATATGGTTGTTCAGGAGGTGGCGATGCCCAGCATTGCTAATGTCACCTCCAGCACTGTGAAGCCCATAATCACTGGGCACTTTGAGCTGAAACAGAGCATGATCCAGTTACTTCATGCAAATGGGCAGTTTATGGGTCTTCCACACGAGGATCCACAACAACATATTCTGAACTTCTTGGAGATTAGTGATACTTATATCACTAACGGGGTCACTCCAGACTATTTGAGGCTCACACTTTTTCCATTCTCTCTCTTGGGAGAAGCAAAGCGATGGATGAAGGTAGAACCAACTAATTCTATTACATCATGGAATGATTTGGCAAGGAAATTTCTAGCAAGGTTCTTCCCTTCAGGCAAAACTACAAAGATCAGAAGTGAGATATTGTCTTCAAACAGAAAGCGGGAGAGTCGTTATACTCAGCCTGGGAGAGGTTCAAGGGGCTACTCCGAGACTTTCCTCTTCACAATCAAACAAAGTGTTAGCTCACACCTTCATAGAAGGGCTCCATCCTAAAACAAAAATTATGGTAGATGTTGCAACTGGGGGACAAGTGTTGGAGAAAATCTTTGACGAGATATATGCATTATTGAACAAATTCTCCAAAAGCAATTCGGATTGGCAAGGAGAGATGGGCAGACACATAGTGCAAAAGTCTGCAGGGGTTCTTGAGTTAGATGTCGTCTCGACATTATCAGCGTAGATTTCCACATTGACCAACCAAGTCAATCAGATGACCTTGGTTATTAACAAGCAACAAGCCAGCCAGTGCAATAAGTTCAAATATTTTGTGAAGTCTGTGGAGAGGATCACACGAGCGATGTATGTCTAGTTAATCCAGAGTCTGTCTACTTTGTGGGTAATGCAAATAGGGGTCAGACAAACCAATATGAGAACACTTACAATCCCAACTGGAGGAACCATCCAAACTTCTCTTGGGGTGGAAACCAAGGTACTCGGAATCAATAATGGCCTCAAGCACCTCAACAATAATACAGACCACCTCAGGCTGAACAACTAGCGAGTCCAATAAGTCACCTTGAGTAAATGATAAAAAAAATGATAGCTGAACAACAAGCCCTCACTCAGAAATTAATGGCTGATCAGCAAGACCAAGCCGCAACAATGAGAAATTTGGAGCACCAAGTGGGATAACTTGCCAGTGCCTAAAATTCCAGACTAGTTGGAGCTCTTCCAAGTGACATTGAAGCTAAAGGCATCCATTAATGTCGTGTCCTTGAGGAATGGGAGAAAATTAGAAGAAGTCCAGTCGTAAAAAAGAAAACAAGTAACTTTTAATGAGAGGCCAACCACTATAGAACCAACATCAGACAAATCAAAGGAATCAGAGAAGCCAGATGAATAGGCGGTGGCTGAGAAACCCCCACCATTGGTTGCAAGACCACCCCCTCTATTCCCTCAAAGGTTGCAAAAAGTGAAGGATAATGCCGCTTACAAAAAGTTCCTTGATATTTTGAAGCAAGTTCAAATTAACATTCCATTGGTAGAAATCTGGCAAGAAGTTCCCAAATATGCTAAGTACATCAAGGACATAATGGCCAGTAAAAGGAGCTGATTGAATTTGAGACTGTGGCACTCACTGAAGAGCCTGATCAGGAAGTCCCATTTATTTTGGGGTGTCCATTCTTAGCCACGACCCGAGTTATTATTGATGTTTGTGAAGGAAATATGACGATGAGAGTAGGTGATCGAGTGGAGGTATTTAATGTATACAAAGCACTCAGATTACCAGCTCACTATGAAGAGATATACATGATTTCTATGGTGGAAAGTGATGCTACATCATTGGTGCCTTATATGAGCCCTATTGATCCTCTTGAACGAGCTTTGATTGGGGATGAAGAAGACAGTGAAGATGAAACGAGGGGAGAAATTGAGCAAGTACTTGATATGTCCTGCAGTTATGTCCATGGGTTAGGAAAATTTGAGGAGCTGGACAAGCTTATCACTCTGACCCTTCCTAAGCCATCTATTGAAGAAGCTCCAAGGCTAGACCTTAATCCCCTTCCAGTGCATCTGCGCTATGATTATTTGGGGAACTCTGAGACATTGCCCTTGATTATCCCATCCATCCTGACTAACACACAAGAAGAGAAATTGCTCAGAGTACTTCGCGAGCATAAAAAGGCTATTGGGTGGACAATTACGGATATCAAAGGAATCAGTCCATCATTTTGCATGCATAAAATCTTCTTGGAAGATGGTCACCGCCCTAGTGTTGAGCAGCAAAGGAGGTTAAATCCTATTATGAAAGAAGTCGTGAAGAAGGAAGTAATAAAATTGCTCGATACAGGTATCATCTTTCCTATTTCTGACAGCAACTGGGTAAGCGCAGTTCAATGTGTGCCCAAAAAGGGGGGATGACTGTGATTGAGAATGAGAAAAATGAGCTAATTCCTACTTGCATTGTGACGGGGTGGAGAGTTTGCATTGATTATCGAAGGCTCAACAAGGAAACCCGCAAGGACCACTTCCCACTTTCATTCATTAACCAAATGTTGGACAGATTAGCGGGACATGAATATTATTATTTTCTTGATGGTTACTCGGGATACAATCAGATTGTCATATGCCCAGAAGATCAGGAGAAGACCACGTTTACTTGTCCTTATGGCACTTTCGCCTTCAAGCGAATGCGGTTTGGACTTTGTAATGCACCAGCCACTTTCTAGAGATGCATAATGGCTATTTTCTCCGATATGGTGGAAAAATTTGTGGAAGTGTTTATGGATGATTTTTTAGTCTTTGGGTCATCTTATGATGATTGTTTGAAAAATTTGAGCATGGTGTTAGCCCGTTAAGTGAAGAAACAAATATGATTTTGAATTGGGAGAAGTGTCACTTTATGGTGCGGGAAGGCATCATTTTGGGTCACAGAATGTCTAGGAGTGACATTGAAGTTGATAAGGAAAAAGTGGAGGCGGTTGAAAAATTACCTCCACCTATTTCTGTGAAGGGTGTCCGGAGTTTTTTGGGACACACGGGATTCTATCGGCGCTTTATTAAAGATTTTTCTAAAATTTCTACTCCTTTGTGCAGGTTGCTTGAAAAAGATGTGAAGTTCAATTTTGATGAAGCCTTCCTGAAGGCATTTGAACAACTCAAAAAGAAATTGGTAGCTGCTCCCATTATTGTCACACCAGATTGGTCCCTACCGTTTGAACTTATGTGTGATGCAAGTGACCATGTTATTGGGGCAGAGCTAGGCCAGAGGAAAGACAAGGTGTTTTATTCCATTTACTATGAAAGTAAGACTCTTGATGATGCACAACTGAATTACACCACCACTGAAAAGGAGCTGTTAGCCGTTGTGTGGGCCTTTGAGAAATTTCGGGCATACTTGGTAGGAACAAAAGTCACAGTCCATACTGACCATGCAGCAATCGGGTATCTATTTACAAAGAAAGAATCTAAAACTAGATTGATGCACTAGGTTTTGTTGTTGCAGGAATTTGATGTGGAGATAAGAGACCGAAAGGGCACCGAGAACCAAGTAGCTGACCATCTATCAAGGCTGGAAAATCATGACCACGTGGAGGAGGGTGGGCAAATTAAAGAAGTATTTTCTGATGAGCAACTTTTTGCTATCACCCAAGACCCTGCTCCATGGTATGCAAATTATGTGAATTATCTTGTGAGTGGGGTACTTCCTCCGGAAATTGAATCTGAAGCAAGAAAGAGGTTCTTACATGATATGAAGTTCTACTATTGGGATGAGCCATATTTGTACAAACAATGTGTTGATCTGTTGATGAGGAGATGCATTCCAGATAAAGAGGTAGAATTAGTGTTGTATGACTGTCATGCATCACCATATGGGGGTCATCATGGAGGCGATATAATAGCTAGGAAAGTATTACAATCTGGTTTCTTTTGGCCAACTTTATTCAAGGATACCCATGCATTTGTTAAGAAGTGTGATCAGTGTCAGAGAACAGGAACGATCACAAGGAGGCACGAGATGCCTTTGAATAATATCCTGTAGGTTGAGATTTTTGATGTGTGGGGGATAGATTTTATGGGACCATTCCCATCATCCATAGAAAACAAATACATTTTGCTAGCAGTTTACTACGTGTCAAAATGGATGGAGGCAATTGCATTGCCAACAAATGATTCCATGGTGGTAGATGTTTTTGTGAAAAAGAACATATTTTCGAGGTTTGGGACTCCACGTGCCTTAATTAGTGATGAGGGGACTCATTTCTGCAATCGGTTGTTGAATAACCTTCTAGCTAAATATGAAGTCCGCCATAGAGTTTCTACATTATATCATCCTCAAACAAATGGGCAAGTTGAAGTGTCAAACAGAGAAATAAAGCAAATCTTAGAGAAGACGGTGAGTGTGAATAGGAAAGATTGGGCTGCAAGGTTAGATGATGCCTTGTGGGCATATAGAACTGCATATAAAACACCAATTGGGGCGTCGCCTTACAAGCTTGTTTATGGGAAGGCATGTCACTTGCTTGTTGAACTTGAACACAAAGTGTATTGGTTCATTAAGAAGCTGAACATGGACCTTCAAGTCGCGGGCGAGAAAAGACTCTTGCAGTTGAATGAATTAGATGAGTTCAGGCTGCACTCTTATGAAAATGCTAAGCTATATAAAGAGAAGACTAAAAGATGGCATGAAAAGCATATCAAGACACACCACTTCGAGCCAGGCCAATAGGTATTATTGTTCAATTCTATGCTAAATTTATTTCCTGGGAAATTAAAATCGAGATGGTCAAGCCCTTTTGAGGTGGTAAGAGTCACCCCTTATGGTGCAATTGAGCTGTGAGCTTTAAATGGTGAACAAAAATTCTTGGTGAATGGACACAGATTTAAGCACTATTGGGGAGGAATAATTGATCATGGAAAGACAAAGGTTGTGCTCGCTGATGAGTACGCGAGGTCCTGCGTCGTGCCGCGGCGTTAAATCAGGCGCTTGTTGGGAGGCAACCCATCTTTACTATTTTCTTTTATTTTCATTTTTTTATTATTGTTGTAGTATTCGTTTTTGTTTTGTAGGATTATAAAAATAGGAAGCAAAGCCATTGGAAGAGTGCAAAAGCGAGTTAGATGGTTAGAACTAAGTGTGGGGTGCCACAGAAAGGATCATGCCTGGGGGAAGTCTGAGTACCCGTGAGCCGCTATTGCTTCGGCCTTTGGCCTTTCAGGGAGTTTCTTGTCCACCCTTGTTATTGTTTTGCTTTATTTGTGCATTGGGGACACTGCACTCTTTTAAGTGTGGGGTGGGAGAATTCTCTAATAATTAGTAGCAGGATGTAGAAAAATGTTAACTTCTTATTTTTGTTTTTGTAGTTGTGAAGTATTTAAGTAGCTATAAAAAAATTAAAAAAAATAGGAAAAATTGGACTCTTCCCGACGATGGATCTCCTAGACAGTTTTCTTGAGGGATTTAAGTCTAAAGAAAAAGGACAAAAAAATATTTTCTTTGTAGGTAGTGCAGTAATTCCCCCTTGGTTTTTCTTTTTGCCGCGGTTCTTTTCCAAGGGTTTTGTTTGAACCGGGTATGGGTAGTTTTATTTTTTTAGGAAAGGAGTAATTGTGATGTGAATTGCATTGAAGCAATATCTCTTGACTTTGTTATGCTTTGAGAATAGTGAGTACTTTGGTTATGACACGTAGGCTTAGTTTTTGACTCTTGTATAAGTACCTTAAATTGTATAATCTCAAATTTGCTTAACTGCTTTGACTAGAGTGTCTTGATGAGTCCAATCCTGAGTGAGTTATGTGCCATGTGTGTGAGAGGTTTGTATGTTATTCTGTGCATTGCATTTGATGTCTAGAACTTGCCCCGTGTGTTTACAAAGGGAAATAGTAGTTTTGTTCAGTCTTGGAAGTGATATAGGCGTTTCTTTGTTGAGCCAAATATATATATTTTACCCGCAAATTGCTATGTATCGTAGTTAGCCCTGTTGAGCCTGTAATCATGTTCTTTGGCAACCACATTACAAGCCTTATCCATTTGTTTTAATTAATCATCTATTTGAACCTTTTCACCTCTTATGAGCACTTGAATTGTTATGAACTTTGTAAAAGTTAAAGTGTGGGGTGGTTGGTTTGGCTTTTGAGTGGAGCTAATGAAATAAAGAGAAATGTGCACTGTTTTGAAAAAGTAAGAGCCACTTGAATTGAAAAAGAAAAAAGAAAAAAATAGTTGTATTGCTGTGAAAAGTATTCCATGATAGTGCTGACTCTTGATGAAATTGTGGTTAAATTTTTTGGAGTTAATGTACATTAATGTGAAGGTAGAGTTTTGGTTTGACATAAGTATGGTGTTTGGATGTTAAAGTATATGTATTAAAGTGCTTAGGGAGGTGTAGCCACTCTTATATCCAAATGTATCCTACTCGACCCACAGCCTACATTACAACCAATGAAAGTCCTACTTGATCCTAGACTGAATGAGCTTAATTAGTAGAGTAGTACACTACGGGCAAGTCTATGGTGCATCTTTTGTAGCATATGAAAGTTATTTCTGAGAATGAGTGGATTCTTTCTATCTTGAGTTCGTAATTGTTCTTAAATTTTATTGTGTGTGGAATACTCTCTTTTGTGTGAGGGCACTTGATTCATGAAGGAAAGGTAATGTCATTGACCTCTATGTTAGAGTAAGTGAGCGAATTGTGAAATAATGCATGGTACTTGTGAGTCAAATCTTGAGTTGAAGATGTTACGCCCTTGTGCTTAGTCTATTTTAAAGATTCTTGTGTGATGAGTTAGGAGGATTGTTTAATAGGTTGTGTCTATAAGTGTAGTTTGATTGCTCGAGGACGAGCAATGTTTAAGTGTGGAGTATTGATGTGGGGCTATAATTCCATGTTTCGTACATTATTTGCCTTGCATTTTACATGATTTAATGATAAATTACACTTTATTTGCGCGTAATAGAGTCTATTTTATGTGTAGGTGAATTGGAGATGAAAGTAGAACAAAAGGGATACTTAAACATTGAAAGCGTGCTCGAGAACAGTGAAAAGGAGATACCTGGCGAGGCCAGGAAAAAGCCAGGGTGAAGCTGGCATTAGGCTGGCGAGGTCAGGGAAAAGCCAGGGTGAGGCTTGTGAGGCCAGGCAAAAGCCAGCCTAAAGCAAGCGTTAGCCTGGCGACACCAGGCCTGGGGTCAGGTCCATTCCAAGTTTTGATGCTTATTTCATCTCCTGGTTTGACTGGAACTTGACCTACACATTTAGGTCTTTTCCTACACATATAAATAGACCCAAAAATGCCACTTTGAAGGGAGTTTTGCGGCTGGAGGCAAGGACATCACGTGGATAACTTTTGGAGGAGAAAAATCATAGAGTTCTTCATCCCTTTTTTTTTCTTTGTAATTTGTTTATGCAAAATACTTGGAAAATTGTTACTACGAACATGAGTGGATAAGCACTCTAGTTCTGGAGTTGTGATTTAGCCATGAATATTGTTGTTTAACGTTAGCTTAACCTTGATTACAATTCACTAATATATGGTTGTTTCTTCAATTCTGTGATTAATTGCTTAATTATCTGGCCAACAATTAGGTTCTATTTACTATCTATTCTATGCTTGGGAAAACCGTGTATAGATTAGAGAATAATTGAAGAGAGTGCAATCTTAACTCTTAGGGGGAGCAAATTTGTGATTAGGATAGGAATATACCTAGTCACCGTGCTTAATTAAATATCGTAATCTTAATGCGTTCTTAATAGATTGATTCATAGGAATATAGGCGTTAATCTATTTTGAATAGGCGAGTAGTACTTCGGGAGAAGACTATGAGAGCAATTATCGATTAATTAGCAACCATGAGTGAATTGTATGAAAGGGAGAGTTAACTGGAACACAATAGGATTGGGAAATCGTTCACAACCCTGGAATACCTGTCTCTATTGAATACATAACAATCATTTTACTGCGTGATAATTTAGTTATTACTTAGAATTATAATTTAGTATAATCACATTCTTAACTTGATTTTGGCTTGACTGAATAACAATCTTGGTGATTTTAGTGGGTAGTTGATACAAGTCTTTGTGGGTTCGATACTTGACTTATCATTTTATTACTTGTATGCCCACGTATAATGCGTGTGCGTTAGGGAGCAACACACATCTTCATTACATCATAAGGAATTTCTTTCGTTTTTGTGCCAAATCTTGAGAGTTTCGAGTCAGAATCGCGGCCCTCTTGACGAGACGACATTAGGATTCTTCTTGAACAAAGAGGACGAAGTTTGGGGCAGAGCAACTTGAAGAGTCTGATACCTTTTTTCATTGTATTTCAATGTATCTCGTCGTGTTCTATGTATTTCATTGTCTTTTTTTTTCATTGTATTTCAATGTATCTCGTTGTATTCCATGTATTTCATTGTATTCAGTGTCTCGCTATATTCCACGAATGTATTCTTATGTTTTTTTTAATTAATATAATTTATGTATTCATATGTATATATGTATTCATATTTATCTGCAGTATGTATTCATATGTTTTTGCACTATAGATGACCTGCTATACTTCATGTATTCAATGTATTTTTATGTATTTAACTGTATTCAATGTAATTAAATAATTTCAGTATATAAATCTATTTGTAAAGATACCACTAGAAAATATTTTAGTAAAGATACCACTAAAAAAAGAAAGGATGGATTGAATCTCTGAAGATTACTCTGTTTTTGGGGTGTTTTTTGGTTGAGAATCTTTTTATAACTGGAAATACAAATTTTGTGTGTTATAATTGAGTTTGTTGAGTTATATTAGGAGTCTATTGTGTTAATTGATTCACTTTCCGGTTGAAAACAACTGAATAGACCATGATTTGCGCTATTTACGTTACTGTATTCACAAATACATATCGTGAATACAGTCGAATACAATAATTGTCTAGCTGGAATCCCATATTTCACGCCGAGTTTTGCTACTGTATTCATGAATACAATAGCTTAAATACATTGAATACTCTAAAAAAACTGAAAACATAGCTATAGGAAATAATATAGTAAATGGTAGCTATAACTAGCTAATAACCACTAAACAATAGTGGTTTGTGAAAATTTCTCTTTCAATTTTCCATGCCCCAATAGAGGCCCAACTATTCAATTCATAAAATAACTGGGCTGAATATGTTGGTAAAGGGTGATGCTAAACGGCCCAACGGGTGTGACCAACTTTGGCCACACTCATGAAAAGACATCAAAGACTAACTAATTAGCCTACATTTTTTCCTCCAAAACACAAAATTAAATCACAAGCCTTGAAGTATGCGAAAATTAAATATTGGTAGTTGAAGAGTCTTGTGTATTATATTTGTATTTTCATTGTATTTATGTGTATTTTATGTTTATAAAATTGTAAGATTTAGTGTGTATGCAAATTATTGTATTTTCTTCCTTTCTTAAAAAACGAAAATGGTATACGATTTAGTATACTTCCTTTATATCAAACCAAGTCAAGTGGACACTTTCTCCTTATCTAAAAATGGATTCAAACCAAGAAAATCTGGTGGTGAAAGAAAATATGAATCCAAATGAGCATAACACAAATACAACAACCATGAATATGAACCAACAAACTAGGTTTGATCGGGTTAGGGACAAGTTGTATAGATCTTTAGGGATGACATCGGACGACAGTTTGTTGAATGAATATGAATGGGCCAGCAATGTTGTGCACTTAGATGATGATGATTAAGAACCCGATAGAGAATATTACGGAGAAGCTGGCGATGATGAGGAGCAGGTTTTAGGAAATGAGTTAGATTTATGTGATGTTGATCGGAAAATGGAGAATGAATTCATTGAAGAGGATGTGTTTGTAGGTCCAATCTCTGGAATGCGATTTAGTGCTAATGATTCTTCGTTTGCATTCTATAAAGAACATGCACGATTGAAAGGATTCTCCGTCGTCAAAATAAATTCCAACAAGAAGGGTGGTGACACTGCCAGGTACGTAACTTAGTGTTGTGATAGGGCTAGGATTTGCAAAACAAAGTTTACCACCTAGAGTAACAATTGTAAATCTAGGGTCGCTGTTGTTTTGGATGATTCTGGTTGTTGGCGTGTCTCTAAGGTCGTTCACGATCACAACCATAATTTTATCCCTTCCATATCACGCATGATGGCTAGACATAGGTCTGTTTGTGATTCTTTGAAGAGGGATCTTGTAGCTCACGATCGATCTGGCATTAGACCCTCCAAGAATATTAGACTTGCTGAGGTTCAACGTGGTGGACCACAAAATTTGGGTTGCACTCCAAAGGATTGTAGAAATTTTATTTTAAAGGGTAGGAATTTTGAAATGCAAGAAGGGGAACGCATAGTTGCTGCTCAATGTTTTTCGTGAAATGTAGGTAAAGGATAAGGATTTTTTCTATTCAATAGACGTTGATAATATTGTTAGGATGCGAAATGTGGTATGCGTGCATTCACATTTTAAGACATCATATGAGCAATTCCATGATGCGATATGCTTTGATACGACGTACCTTGTGAATTGATATAATATGCCATGTGCTACATTTGTTGGCATCGATCACCAAAGACAGTCCATCTTAATGGGATGTGTTCTCATGTCTCATGAAGATATCGATAGTTATAAATTGCTTTTTAGAACTTGGCTTGAGGCCATGGGAAATGTTCATCCAGATGCGATCATAACTGATCAGTGTCAGAGCATTAATCCAGTCATTGCTGAAGTGATGCCAAATACAATACATAGGTATTATATTTGGCATATATTTTCAAAGTTGCCTCTTTACTTAATGTCACGACCAAAATTCCCAACCCTCGGGATCGTGATGGTGCCTAACACCATACTTGCTAGGAAAGCCAATGTTAGAATTTAGTTAACCCTTTTCTTAAAACAATTTAATTAAATATAAGTGAGCAGTTTAGAAAAATACGAAATCTAATACTATCCAATAGATGAATCAAGAACAATGTACGAATTAATGAAATGAAACTCAAAACTAATACTAATATCTAGCTAACCAGGGCTTGGAGTCACCATTCACGAACTACTAAAGAATACTACAAGTATTTGGCTGAAATAAATATATGTCTGTTTTGAATGAAATAAAACAGCAATCTAAATAATGTAGGGAAGACTCCAGGAATCTGTGGACGCCAATAGATCTACCTCGTGTCTCCGTACGATTTCTCAGATACTACTCGATAACTCAATCCTGGCCGGAACTTGGATCTGCACAAGAAGTGTAGAGTGCAGTATCAGTACAGCCGACCCCATGTACTGGTAAGTGCCGAGCCTAACCTCGACGAAGTAGTGACGAGGCTACGACGGGGCATTTATAACATAACCTGGATATAATGTATAATAAAGCAAGAAAGGAATAATAAACTAATTAAACAGTAACTTGCAACAATTAATAAAACAATTCGGTTAACTTTTCTAGATCTCAGCTATAACCAATCCTCACGAAAATTTTCAAATGTCAATTTAAAATAACGGTAAAAGCAGAGTATGGGAACAATAGAATAAAACAATATGTTTTTCCAGCCTTTATCATATAATCAGTAAAACTTGAATATCCTCTCTTATTGCTCCTTGTTTCGGCGCGCAACCCGCTCCTACATGTCCACCCTTATTGTTCCTCCCTATATATATCACCCTTATTTCTCCTGTTGCGGCATGCAACCCGATCCCACCTGTCCTCCCTTATTACTCCTTGTTGCGGCGTGCAACCTGCTCCCACAAGACAATCACCTCTTTATTTATAATTAGATTTTCACAATTTAGGTCAAAGCCTTTCACAATATTTATGTCTCAACAATTGTAAGCAGAAAGCTATACTATTCAGAAATTTCACCAATTATCACTACACAGCGAAACCAACTGAAATGTATCATGAAACATTGACAACCAGCTCCACTATTAATGTACCACAATTAAATTAAGGAACAATTAATAATCCCAAATAAGTGGAACAATATCTAACAAACAAGTAAGCACAAGTAGACATGGAGGCATCAATGATCATGAAACAATCAAGACAGGAATAAAATCAATTGGAAATGGGGAAGGGAACATGCCAAACAGATAATTTGGTGGTGCATAAATACTCTGCACCTCACCTATACACCACACACATGAAATTTCACATAGCATTTAAGTTGAGGATTCATATTCTCTCAAGTCAAGGTTAAACAAAACACTTACCTCAATTCTGCAGGTCACTCACTGCTCAATCACAACTTTTCCTTTAGAATTTGCCTCTAACCCACTCGAATCTAATTATAATTGGTCCATTATCATCAATTATTGCTAAAGGAATTAACTTCAATGAAAAATCATGGTTCTCCTATGTCTCCTATCAAAAGACAAAAATCAACCCCGAGCCCGCTTGGTCTAAACTCTAGATTCAGACCAAAACCCATTTACCCATTCTCCCCCGAGCCCGGATATACAATTGGTTTTGGGATCCCTACTCAATTCGAGGTCTAAATTCCCAAATTTCGAAGTTCCTAAGTTCTACCCAAAAATCCAATTGTTTACCACGAAAACTCAAGATTCTAGGTTAACATCTTGTTAAAAGTTGTTAAGGATTGAAAGGAATTAGTTAGGAATTACTTACCTATGATTTGCAGAAGTTTGAGTCTTCGGAAAATCGCCTATGGAAGTTTAGGGTTTGAGAGAATTGAAAAATAGGTGAAAATCCCATCTAAAAACATATTTGAGCAGCTGCAGTTATCGCAAATGCGATCAGGGCTTCGCAATTGCGAACCTTCAAAATCCCTGCTGCCTTCGCATTTGCGACCCAAATGTCGCATTTGTGACCAGTGGGCTTGCTGGGCCGTCTTCGCATTTGCGAGGATGGCCTTCACAGGCCTGATTTGCATTTGCGATATAATGTCTTGCAATTACCATGCCTGTTAACTTCGCAATTGTGAAGCATGATCTCGCAATTGCGAGATCAGAGGCCTGGACAGACACCAGCTATGAAACTTTTCTAAGTCTAAACACTCCGTGGCCTATCTGAAACTCACCCGAGTCCTCGGGGCTCAAACCAAACATGCACGCAAGTCTAAAAATATCATACAGACTTGATCGTGCGATCAAATCATAAAAATAACACTTAAAACTACTGATTCAACCTCAAAACTCATGATTTTTCTCAAGAACACTTCAATTTCACTATTTCTCAACCGGATGTCCGAATCACGTCAAATAAATTTCGATTCTCACCAAATTTCACAGATAGGACTTAAATATCATAACAAACCTGTACCGGGATCCGAAACCAAAATACGGGCCCGATACTAACGAGTTCACACATTAATTCATTTCTTTATTTCCTTAAAGATCCAGCAAAATAATTTTTTTCAAAAATTGATTTCTAAAGCTAGGGACCTCGGAATTCAATTCCGGGCATACGCCCAAGTCCCATATTTTATTGCGGACCTCCCGGGACCGTCGGAACACAGATCCGGGTTTGTTTACTAAAAATATTGACCAAAGTCAATTAAATCAAAATTTTAGCTCTAAAAATTATTATTTCTCATATTTTTACATAAAAGCTTTTCGGTTTTTACGCCCGAAAGCGCACGCAAATCAAGGTAAATAAAATTTATCTTTTTAAGGCTAATGAGCCTATAATAGTGTCTTAATTCATAAGATGACCCTTTTGGGTCATCACAATGTCCCTCTCTTAGACAAACATTCGTCCTCGAACGGACATAGAAAATTACCTGAACTCGCAAACAAGTGGGGATATCTACTCTGCATGTCCGACTTGGACTCCCAAGTAGTTGCCTCAATAGGCTGAACTCTCCACTGCACTCGAACTGAAGGGTAACTCTTTTATATTTGGAAAAATCATAAAGAGGAAATACTACCCATCTTGAAAATATTGGGTAGTCATTTAGAAATCATTGACTGAGGCTCGTTATGCCTATCAATTGAAAGTGTGGAAGAAGGTCAAGAAGAGTCCAACTCTGAGGGATAAAGTGAGCTTTACTTTGAGGAATCAAGAATTGAACATCCGCCAACTGACTCCATGAGTATTAGTGATGCCAAGAAAAATGAGGAATTAGAGTCAACCGGTGTGATTGAAAATACGGTTGAGATTGACGTTGCATTCCAAGTATTTATTTCAATATTGGACTTGCATGGTGATATGAAAATTGAACTACACGAGTCAAGAAGGGATTGTGAGGAGGAAAGTCAAGGGCCATACAATTTACAATTTGAAAGAACAACAAGGCAAAATGACAGTTCCTCACATGAAAGCCAAGAAGTGCGAAATGAAGAAATTAACGCTTAGCGTGATCATCTATTTACCACCCCCACCGCTCGTGGTCACAAGCTTGACTTAATGCTTGGCTTGAGATTTACATTGTTTTTTTTAAACTAATCTGCCAAGTTTTAGAATATTTTTTTTCGGAGTTGATTTGAGTAGGTCGGGGTGACGGAGAGCAACAAAACCAGTAGCTGAAAGTTGCAGAAGCACCAGCATTTGCATTTGCGAAAATTGCTTCGCATTTGAAAAACTAGACCAACTCGCAAAATCGATAAAACTGTCGCATTTACGACCACTGCTGAAACCTGGAAGTTCACAATTGTGAACAGGGTGTCACAAATGTAGCATCAAAGGGGTTTTAATGGGGCTGGATCGTTCATTTTAATTAACACTGCAAAGTCTTTTGAGACAAAAAGAAACCGACAACTGGTATTCTCCCAAACTTCAAACTCTTAAATTTCCACTCCCAAGTGCAAGCATTCAGGTATGATCGCTTAATCATTTCATCATCATCTTCTTCTTATTCTTCCTTCATTTATTTCTCAAAACCTAGGTCTCCAATGGTTCCTTACAAAAGAAAATATATATATTGCTAAATCGTGTACTGATTTCTGGGTGAGGTTGGTTGAGAGTGTGAGCCCGATGCCATGCTCGAGATTGGGGAAGTCTGAGTACCCATGATTCTATTAAAATAGGAGTGGTTTGAGTGTTGAGGTTCTTGGCCGAATCATTGAAATTTTTCTTGCAATTTGTGTTTATATGTGATGTTTATTGCCTTTTTGAGTGCCTAAAAACTGATTGGGGTTTTTACAAGTGTGATTCATGGAAGAAATTTTCAGGCCTGAAAACTGTTCTAGGGCTGGGGACGCAGGGTCGCAATTGCGATCGTCGCATCTGCGAAACCTGTGAAAACCTGATGCCTTTGCAATTGCGAAGAAAATGTCGCAATTGCGACATTGTCACGACCCCAAATCCTTAGTCGTGATGGCGCCTGTCGTGGAATCAGGCAAGCCACACATTTCTTTGAATCTAACTTTACTTTCCAGAAAATTTTAAATTTTAAAAGCAAATACTGATAATAATCCATTTGAAAGTTTAAGGCCACATTTAAAGAACAATTCCAAAATCAGCCCCAGATCTAGTGTCACTCAGTCACGAGCTTCTATAACATTATAATGTTAAAAAAAGAGGAAACTGACAACATAGTCTGTAATAATAAAAGTGCGACAGGAAGATAAAGGAGGTGAAGACGAGGTCACGATCGCCAGCTGCTACCTCGATGACTTCGAAGAAACTCTGACAGCTGCTCAGTATCCACTACCAGGTCCCGGTGTACCTGGATCTGCACACAAGGTGCAGGGGGTAACGTGAGTACACCAACTCAGAAGTAACGAACCCAAACTATGGGCTGAGAGGTAATGACAGACTAAACCTCAGAATTTACGATAAACAACGTACAAAATTTAGACATGCTAACAGTTTATCAGAAAATATACAAAATATGCCAAGTATGCTGGACTACTCTACATGCCATCGTATAAATATATGAAACCAGTATGGAAATACACATAGTGCTCACAACCCTCACACAATAGTTCACTCAGTACCATATATGGCTCTTGCCCAAGAAGGTCCATCCCGGAATGTACATAAGCATCGGTGACCGTAGTCACTCGGTACTGAGGAAAAATGCCAATCCAGCCCCACGGAGAAGATCCATCCCCTTCGATATACAACACTCGGACAAGATCCATGTCCAGGGACGATCCATCCCTCACATAACATCGACTTCGAACAAGATCCATGCCCAGGGAAGATCCATCCCTCAATATCAATGCGCTCACTGGGGGTGTAAAGACTCCAGAGGGGCCCTAGTGGCCCAAGCGCTATATCAAGCCAACAGAGGCATGATTTTAAGTATCACTGCAGTGTACAGTCCGATCTCATAACTGTCTCAATAACAAGCTCTCGGCCTCACTCAGTCATTACTCTCCAGTCTCACTCACATGGATCACACATGCATAAATCAGTCCGAAACAACGATAAATATGCGTATAATTAAGAATACCGAGACTGAGGTATGAAATGATATGCTATAACAGGACTGAGTATATGGAATCAAATAAATCACAAAATGAGACAGTAATATACGACCACTCGGGTCTCAGTATTTTCGGCGTGAAGCCTAACATTTATACTTAACATGATTTCTAAAAGGTTCACAATTACCACATTAATAGAAGTGCGAATATCGATCAGTAATAGCTGCTAGACAATGCCATGGGATGAGCCAGGCCACAAATATTCGGTGCACACCCGCACGCCCGTCACTTGGCATGTGCGTCACCTCAATTATAGTAATAAATCATATAGCTCGGGGTTTGGAACCCTCAGAACCAAGTTTGGAAACGTTACTTACCTAAAAACTGGCTAAAATCCTAGCCCTCATTGTCTTTGCCTCTAGACTGGGCCTCTGAGTGCTCCAAATCTACCAAAAATCAGATTCATATCATTATAATACGCCAAGGAATGAAGCCCATTCGAAAATTACCAAATTTACCCAAGAATCCCGAAATTGGACAAATTTTCCCACGCCTCAGAATTCGATAAAAATAACAAAACTAGAACCCTCATTCCCTCACGAGTCTATACATACCAAGAACATCGAAATCGGACTTCAAATGTCCCCTCAAATCCTAAATTTAAAGTCTCTAATCACAAGCCCTAATTACCAAGTTTTTGTACTAATTTCCCACAAATTTCACCACTAATCAGTCCATTAATCATATATAAATGAGTTTTAAGTCCAAAAGCCTTACCTCCACGAAGAACTCTCGATTGCCCTCTTCAAAAACCCTTCAAAAGCTTCAAACCCGTATAAAAATGATGAAAGAATGACCAAAATTCGCTAAGGGCCCTTTTTATATGATCTGCCTAGGAATTTTTGCACCTGCGGTCCCAGGTTCGCACCTGCGAGAATCACTTAAAAGCCAATTTACCGCATCTGCGATACAAATTCCGCGCCTGCGACTCCGCAGGTGTGGCCCCAGCTCCGCATCTGCGGTCTTCCTCCTGTCCACCCAAAATTCGCATCTGCGGTCTCTTGTCCGCTTCTGCGGGCCCGCACCTGTGGTCCCCAATCCGCAGGTGCGGTTACACCATCACCAACAGCTTCAGCTGCAATTTTCCAACTTTAAATCCCCCGATGGCTATCCGAAATCATCCCGAGCCCCTCGGGACCCCAACCAAAAATACCAACAAGTCATAAATTATCACCCGGACTTAGTTGCACCCTCGGAACACCCAAAACAACATCAAAACACTAATTCCCCTCAGATTCAAGCCTATGAACTTAGAAACTTCCAAATTTTGCCAAAGATGTCGAAACCATCCAAAACACGTCCGATTAACCTGAAAATTTGCACGCACATCCAAAATGACCATACGAACCTGTTCCAACTTTCGGAATTCTATTCCGACCCCGATAGCTAATATTCCACTGCCGACCGAAAATCGCCAAAACTCAATTTCGCCAATTCAAGCCTAATTCTACTCCGGACCTCAAAACCACATTCCGATCACACTCCTAAGTCCAAAATCACCTAACGAATCTATTCGATCCATAAAATCGACATTCTGAGGTCGTTTACCTATAAGTCAACTCCCGGTTGACTTTTCCAATAATTAAGCTCATTTAAGAGGCTAAGTGCCTCAATTCTCACCACGACCGCTCTGAACCCGAGCCAACCAACCCAACACCACACAAAAGAGATGAAGAAAAAATGGGGGAAACGGGATAAACACTCGGAACAAGCTGCCGGGTCGTTACATTCTCCCACTCTTAAACAAACGTTCGTCCTCGAACGTGCCAAGAGTAGTTCCAAGAACCATCAAACCGCCAGATAACCTTACCATGCACATACCCGGGGGTGACCCCACGTCACCCTACCTCGCATCGATGTAATAACACAACACATTCGAATGCCACTATATCCAACCTAATCCCTACGCCTTAGAACCCAAGTTCCACGTCACAACTTGTCTACAATATTAGAATCATTCCTCCACACACTGTCTGAACATGTTGTATCCAACCAGAGTCATAACTCAAGACGAAGTCACATGATATATCACCTATCTCGAACACTCCTAACGATAAGCTCAAATCACAACAGACGCCCAAGCCACCCAAATGCCGGTAATAAACCCGACATCGAATAGAGACTCGTTATAACACCTTAATATACTGCCAATGATGAGAGAAACACACAGAAACCCTAACCATTTGTCGTATCAACAAGTAATGGACCTTTCTCCCTTCGACAAAAAATATAGCAAAACTTCTAAGCCGATCAGCGTCAATCTCCTCCCAAATATGTCGTAACTAGATCTGGTAATACCCATTTTAGGTTCGCTGACCTCCTCTCATCCGTCACAACCGCTCAAGTAACAGGACACATCAATACCACTTAAAGCCATAACCCGTGCAGTCCGTGCACCAATAAACAACACCCCAAGTGTACCCTAACATGAAAAATGACACCAAACAAGAAAACCGTCTCTCATTATTAACGGATAACACCACAACGCACTGCTAAGAATTCCTCACATACCGCAGAACCAAACACACAAATCCTGCACATAAGGATCATATTTAACATACTTCGCTGCATTGCGTGAACCCTATCCGAGTGCTGGTCCATATTATACCCCTCGCTTAGTCTTGCTAAAAAGGTCAAAAACCACGCGAAACCGATATCAGGTATTCCAAGTGCATTACCATAACCATGGGAAGTCGGATGCTACCATGCCACATAAATCTGAAAGAACACAACCCATACATCCAAACCCTACGATACTCATCTACTTTACCTTAATCAAACTCCGCTAGAAGACCATAATAGAACCGCACCATGTGTGCCTAAAACCAACGAATTGCCGCTCCCCGAAGCAGGGACGGGTAACTCCTAGATCATCCCGAAGCACAGATAAACCCAATAGCCATTAACTGACACCCTCACAAAAGCTCTATGGATCCAAACAATCTGATTTGGTGCAAAACACCTACATCAAGTCATACCTAAAAGTATCATCATCTATCTGATCAAACTACATCGAAACCGACCATACTCAGAAGTGGCACATCCACCCGGGTCTCCAGAACCCCAATAGGTACCACACACGACCGACACACGCGATTTGTAATAACAATATCACCCACAAGGGCGAGCACATGAACAGATGTAACAAAAGACTCACGGGGCTATCCAGAGCATAGGCTAAAATATGATGAACATGTGAATATGAAAAACTGGAATCAAATAAAAACTGAAGTATCTCGTGACAGACTGAAACAATACCTGGGATCACGGCATCAGAAGCCATCGCATCTGGTCTGGCTGAAAGTGCATAAAATGGGGCCTGATCACCACTGGATCGACCTCCCCCTTTAGGGCGACCCCTAACTTCCTGACCCCCACCTCTAGCTGCTTGGGCGGGCGGTGCAGCAACTCGGTCTGAAATCGCGGGCTGACTCCTCTGCTGATAAGTACCTCTCGCAAGACGGGGACAAAAACTCTTGATATGGCCCACATCTCCACACTCAAAGCAACCCCTCTCGGAGAATGGCACTGGGGATTGAAGGGAACCCCTAGCACCAGGATAACCACTAGAAGAACCAGGTATAGATGAACCCTGAACCGATGGTGCCCAAGATAAAATCTAAGCTAGAAGGGCACTGAAAGATGGGTGCATCTGATGCGAACTGTGAGGATAATGACCAACTAATCTACCACGATAACCTAAGCGACCTGGCTGAGCCTTCTTGAATAGACGACCTCCGCCGGGCTGAGGCTGCCCCTCTGAAGGGACCCCACCAAAACTCCCAGATCCTCGAGACCTCTTGGCCTTCCTCTCGATTTGCTCCTGGCAGTGAACTGACTCATTCTCTCTGCAATGTCAACCACCTCCTCAAAAGAAGCGCCGAATACCCTCTACCTGGTCAGAAAAATTGGAAGCTGATAAGTGAGTCCATCAACGAACCTCCTGATCCTCTCCCTATCCATGGGAACTAGCCAAATAGCATTATGGTCCAACTCGGAGAACCTCATCTCATACTGCGTCACGGTCATGTCCCCATGACACAACTGCTCAAACTCCCTGCACAGCTCCTCCCTGCGGGACTACGGTATATACTTCTCTAGGATTAGAATGGAGAACTGACGCCAGGTAAGGGGTACTGAATCAACAGGTCTACGCCTCTCATAGGCCTCCCACCAAGTGAGTGCAGTTCCTAAGAACTGGAAGGTAGTAAATGGGACCCCACTGGCCTCCGATATCCCTGTTGTGCGAAGAATCCTCTGACACTTGTCCAGAAAGCCCTGGGCATACTCGCCATCAGTACCACTGAAAATCGGAGGCTGAAGTCTACTAAACCTCTCCAACTTGCGCTGCTCGTCATCTGCCAAAGCTGGGACCACAAAATCCTGGGTTGGGGCAACCGTCTGGAATGGAGCTGCCCCCAGTGTCTAAAGCCCTTGGGTAACCTGCTCAGGTGTCCGGGCAGTTGGAGTCTGAGTGCCTCCCCCGACCTGAGAAGTAGCGGCAGTAGTAGACATAGCGACTGCCTGTGCAAGACTGGTGCACACAGTAAGAATCTGAGCAAGGGTCTCCTGAAGACCCGGAATCACAATAGGCACTGCCGGTGCCTGAGGCTATCCCACTGGAATCTCAACGGCGAGAACCTGGTCCTGAGTAGTAGGAGTGTCCACAGGTGTTGTCTCGACTGCTACGCGGCCTGACCCCTCCCTCGGCCACGGCCGCGACCCCTCGCCGGTCCAGCTGGTGTCTGATCACCTCGATTGGTAGCACGAGTCCTCACCATTTTTGAAAGAATGAAACAACAAAAGTTTAGTTCCAGAAATCAACAGATTCTCACGACATAATTTAAGAATGTGAGATTTTTCCTAAGGGTTCTGTAACCTCTCGAAGATAAGTACAGACGTCTCTGTACCGATCTGCAAGACTCTACTAAACCTGCTCATGACTGGTGAGACCTATGTAACCTAGAGCTCTGATACCAACTTGTCACGACCCCAAATCCTTAGTCGTGATGGCGCCTGTCGTGGAATCAGGCAAGCCACACATTTCGTTGAATCTAACTTTACTTTCCAGAAAATTTTAAATTTTAAAAGCAAATACTGATAATAATCCATTTGAAAGTTTAAGGCAACATTTAAAGAAAAATTCTAAAACCAACCCCGGATCTAGTGTCACTCAGTCACGAGCTGCTATAATATCATAATATAAAAAAAGAGGAAAATGACAACATAGTCTATAATAATAAAAGTGCGACATAAAGATAAAGGAGGAGAAGACGAGGTCGCGATTGCCAGCTGCTACCTCGATGACTCCGAAGAAACTCTGACAGCTGCTCAGTATCCACTACCGAGTAGCGGTGTACCTGGATCTGCACACAAGGTGCAGGAGGTAACGTGAGTACACCAACTCAGAAGTAACGAACCCAAACTATGAGCTGAGAGGTAGTGACAGACTAAACCTCAGAATTTAGGATAAATAGCGTACATAATTTAGACATGCTAACGATTTATCAGAAAATATACAAAATATGCCAAGTATGCCAGACTACTCTACATGCAATCATATAACTATATGAAACCAGTGTGGAAATGCAAATAGTGCTCACAACCCTCACACAACAGTCCACTCAGTACCATATATGGCTCTCAGGTCCAGGGAAGGTCCATCCTGGAATGTACATAAGCATCGGTGACCGTAGTCACTCGGTACTGAGGAAAAATGTCAATCCAGCCCCACGGAGAAGATCCATCTCCTTCGATATACAACACTCGGACAAGATCCATGTCAAGGAACGATCCATTCCTCACATAACGTCGACTTCGGACAAGATCCATGCCTAGGGAAGATCCATCCCTCAATATCAATGTGCTCACTGGGGGTGTAAAGACTCCGGAGGGGCCCTAGTGGCCCAAGCGCTATATCAATCCAACAGAGGCAGGATTTAAGTATCATTGCAATGTGCAGTCCGATCTCATAACTTTCTCAATAACAGGCTCTCGGCCTGACTCAGTCATTACTCTCCAGTCTCACTCACATGGATCACATATGCATAAATCAGCCCGAAACAATAATAAATATGCATATGATTAACAATAATGAGACTGAGGTATGAAATGATATGTTATAACAGGACCGAGTATATGGAATCAAATAAATCACAAAATGAGACAGTAATATACGACCACTCGGGTCTCAGCATTTTTGGCGTGAAGCTAAGCAATTATACTTAACATGATTTCTAACAGGTTCACAATTACCACATTAACAGAAGTGCGGATATCGATCAGTAATAGCTACTAGACAATGCCATGGGATGAGCCAGGACACAAATACTCGGTGCACGCCTGCATGCCCATCACTTGGCATGTGCGTCACCTTAATTATAGTCATAAATCATATAGCTCGGGGTTTCGAACCCTTAGAACCATGTTTGGAAATGTTACTTACCTCAAAACCGGCTAAAATTCTAGCCCTCAATGCCTTTGCCTCTAGACTGGGCCTCCAAGTGCTCCAAATCTACCAAAAATCAGATTCATATCATTATAATACGCCAAGGAATGAAGCCCATTCGAAAATTACCAAATTTACCCAAAAATCTCGTAATTAGCCAAACCCGACCCCCGAGCCCATGCCTCAGAATTCGATAAAAATAATAAAACTAGAACCCTCATTCCCTCACGAGTCTATACATACCAAGAACATCGAAATCAAACTTCAAATGACCCCTCAAATCCTAAATTTAAAGTCCTAATTACCCAATTTTTGTACTAATTTCCCACAAATTTCACCACTAATCAATCCATTAATCATATATAAACGAGTTTTAAGTCCAAAAGCCTTACCTCCATGAAGAACTCTCGATTTCCCTCTTCAAAAGCTTCAAACCCGTATAAAAATGATGAAATAATGACCAAAATTCGCTAAGGGCCCTTTTTATATGATCTGCCCAGGGATTTCTGCACCTGCGGCCATTTTCTCGCACCTGCGGTCCCAAGTGCGCACCTGCGAGAATCACTTAAAAGCCAATTTACTGCACCTGCGATACAAATTCTGCACCTGCGACTCCGCAGGTGCGGCCCCAGCTCCGCATCTGCGGTCTTCCTCATGTCCACCCAAAATCCGCATCTGCGGTCTCTTGTCCGCTTCTGCGGGCCCGCACCTGTGGTCCCCTATCCGCAGGTGTGGTTACACCAGCACCAGCAGCTTCAGCTGTAATTTTCCAACTTTAAAACCCCCGATGACTATCCGAAATCATCCCGAGCCCCTCGGGACCCCAACCAAAAATTCCAACAAGTCATAAATGATCACCTGGACTTAGTCGCACCCTCGGAACACCCAAAACAACATCAAAACACTAAATTCCCCTCGGATTCAAGCCTATGAACTTAGAAACTTCCAAATTTCGCTAAAGATGTCGAAACCATCCAAAACACGTGTGATTAACCTGAAAATTTACACGCACATCCAAAATGACCCTACAAACCTGTTCCAACTTCCGGAATTCCATTCCGACCCCGATAGTTAATATTCCACTGTCAATCGAAAATCACCAAAACTCAATTTCGCCAATGCAAGCCTAATTCTACTCCGGACCTCAAAACCACATTCCGATCACACTCCTAAGTCCCAAATCACCTAAAGAAGCTATCTGAGCCATAAAATTGACACTCCGAGGTCGTTTACCTATAAGTCAACTCTCAGTTGACTTTTCCAACTATTAAGCTCATTTAAGAGGCTAAGTGCCTCAATTCTCACCACGACCACTCTGAACTCGAGCCAACTAACCCAACACCACACAAAAGAGATGAAGTAGAAATGAGGGAAACTGGCTAAACTCTCGGATCGACCGTCCTGGTCGTTACAGACATCAGAGAGCAGACACCTACAATTTGAAAATCTGAATTTTTTTTTCTAAGGCTGGTTTCGACTGTCCAATCATTTCTATGGAATCTTTGAATCATTTTGCAAATAATTCGTAGCCATACCACATTTTTACTCCTATTCTTTGTTGCAGGTACATAAACTGAAAATGAGCACTAACTCCGATGAATTCGCGCAAGACAATCCTTTGGAGATTGAGGAAAATTATGACCAGCACCGATTCTTGTCACGTGAGTGCCAGGAACGGTATTATTCCGAGTTAATCTCAAAAAAGTTTCTTCCAGAAAGTGGGATAGTGTTGGATAAGGTCTCGGAATGTCTTCCTGAGTTCCACCAGCGACTTGTAGACATGGGCCGAATCTGTTTCACCCCTCAACCTTGCAGAGCCATTGAGTAGTGGGTGAGGTATTTCTATGCAAATCTACCAGCCATCAGGTTGAAAAAACCAAAGATGAGGATTCGCGGCAAAATGGTGCATTTTGGAACAGAAGTTGTGAACCACGTCTATCACCTCCAAGATCATGATATGGACCCATTCCGTGCAAAAGATTGTGTTCCAGGGGATTGGTTGGTCTCTAAATTATTCCCAAGTGTGGATGTTCCTTGGGTAGCAGAAAAGAGAGGGATCACATCCAAGGAGTTCATTGCTGAAGCTAAGATATGGCTGGCCATTTTATGCAGTCGCGTCTCTCCGGTGTCGAATATATGGAATGTACTTGTAATGAGAGCCCAGATGGTAGCATGCATTCTTGATGGTATTCTGCTCAATGTTGGTGAGATCTTCATCAATGAACTGAGGGAGTATCAACATCTAAACAGTCCATCATTGATATTCCCATCCCTTATCATTGAGATATGCCAACTTGCTAGGGTTGAGGAGGATCCGGGGGACAACTAGATAGAGTCGGGAAAGCCTATCAACCCTTTAAAGAAAAGAGGAGAGAGCGGAGCCGTCAAGAGCAAAAAGAGGAAATTGGGATTGTCTTCTCAAACCGAGCAGGTTAGCTAGCCTTCATCTTCCACCGGAGGACCATTTGATATGCTTTCCGAGGAAATGCGGCAGATTCGCGAGCTTGTATCTCACCTTCCTCAAGGACCTGGGGAAACATCTGAGGGACCCTCTACATACATTTCAAAGAAAGACTTTCAAAAGTACCGTGATGATCATAAGAAGCAGGGGAATCACCTGAAGCAGTTGGAGAAAGCATATACTGATTTGGCCACGGCACATAGTGGATTGAGCTCTTCTCATGCCCAACTGCCAAATGCACACACCAGGATGAAGAAAAAGGGAGAAGAAGAGAGATAAATTTTTCACCCTCATGTGGAAGGGTGTGAAGAGGCTATTGAAAGTTCTAAAGCCTCAAGAGCCACTACCATCGACTTAGCCGGAAGAGGATGATGATGCTCTAGTCCATTGGTCCGAGGAAGAAGGAGAAGAAGCTGCGACAAAGTCTGACAGTGAGGAGAGCACTTGATGCAGTATTCAGGGAGCACCCTTCACCATTTTATTCTATCTTGATTAGTTGCATTGAGGAAATTGCAATATTTTGAGTTGGGGGTGGCTTCTTGTATAACTGTGGATGTGATGTTATTTTGTTTCCAAGTGAATTGGTATTTGTTGTTGTTTTCATGTGACGTTATTTTGTTTTCATGTGAATTGTTATATTATATATGTAGTATGTTTTATTTTGGTGGCGATATCCTTGGTTTTCTTTTCACCACGGTCCTTTTTCCGAGGATGCCAATTTTCTTTTTGAACCGGGTAATCTTTTGGTAAAATTTTGTTTCGACTCTTCCCGATGATGGATAGCTTGGCGAATTTCTTAAGATAATTAGTCTTGTAGTTTGGATATAGTTTTTGTTAATTTAGGAAGAATAAGTGGTTTGAGTTAGGGTTGTGCCCATTGGTCAATCTGTGGCTTGCTTGGTACCAGCATGAATTAAATCTCGGCATATCAATTCTTGATTTTTGAAAAAGAAAATGATTGAAATAAATATTCTTGTCACTCAATTTTTTTTGGCTCTTTCATTCACAAAATAGTTTCTTAGGCTATATGTGATCTCCTTGAGATTCACTGGTTTCAATTGGGTTTTGGATTTGTATTCCACTCGAGTTTTCATGTGCCATGTGTGGTGAGATTTATTGTGAAGTTGTCTTGCATCATCTGTAGTCTAGAATTTGCCCAGGATGTGCTTCAAGGAGAAATCCTAGACTAACTTGGTTTGAAAGAAAATGATATTAGGCCTTCCTTGGATTGCTATTGTGCCTAAATTTCCTACCCGTGCATATTTTTCCTAGTCAACCCTTTTGAGCCTTTAAACTTTTTCTTTGGCAACCATGTTACAAGCTGTCTGAGCAATAGGCTGAGTCCTGCCCCTGCCGCGGCCTCTGGTATGGCCTCGACCTCTGCCCCTAGTAGGAGCTACTACTGCTGGAGGACCTGATTGTTATTCAGCGGAAGAAGAAGCACATGTCCTTGCCATTTGCGAGAGAATAGTAGAGTTCTATTAGTATTTGAGATAAAAAGAACCGCACGATGTCACACCTTCTTTTTCACCCCGGTAAGGGCAAATAAGGGAGTTTTTCCACTTTAAGTGACATTATTCGATTTTTGGGATTTATTTATTTACTTTTCAGAGTCGCCACCCGGATTTTTTGCGGTTTTCTGAGACACCATTTATTTTTATTTTTTTAAAATCCCAAATCAAGGAAATTTTGACTCCGTTAGAAGTCTGCGAATCAGAAGACCGGGTAAGGAATTCTGTTAACCCGGGAGAAGGTGTTAGGTACTCTCGAATTCCATGGTTCTAGCACGGTCGCTTAATGATTTATACTTGGCCTAAACTGTTTAATTACTTATTTTAGTACCTATGTACATTTTACACTTTACCGCTTCTAATTATTCAACTATTTGTATTTAAAGAATTATTTTATGACGAGTTACTTATGCATAAACCCGTTTAGTTTTTATACGTCAAAAATCATGTCACGCCTACGTGTACACAATTCATGACATTTGACTTATTTAAGAAAATAGTCAAAGTCGCGCGAGCGCGTACTTTTGTTTTATTTTGAAAATCGGTGCTTAAATCATGTCACGCGTACGTGTACACTATTTGTTGCTAAACAACGAAGGTAATGAACTGACAGTACTCGAGCCTCTTCATAGCAGCACTCAAGCTCCTACAATAATCTTGTTATCAAACGCCTATTTGAAATGAAACAACGTTCTTTCTTAGAGAAAGTAAACAATCAATTATAGTTGAAATTACAATGTTTCATAATAATGACAATATCCCAACTCGCAAGCATCGAATTCAAGTGCTAATGGACAAGTCATTTCTCACAAGGTAAAGGACGGGTACATTACACACATATATTTAAGGATTAGCTTCTTTCCAATTCCATTTCCAGTTTGGAACTCTTGAACTCTTATATCAAAAACAATAGTAATGGCCAGATTCAATTCAAGCAGTAATAAAATATCGAAACAGGATTTCCAACATGATTGGATTCAAATGCATTTCAAACATGTACAATCTTCAGAAATCCATGTATTTAACGCAGGTTCGTTAAATCGAACAGCTCCAATATTCAGCCATGAAAAGCAAAACCAAATAAAATTATACAATGTACTTAGATACGTACCTAGTTTCCAATAATCAAAAGAAAATCAGAAAATAAATCTTTGAACAACAGGGGTATCAACAGCAGAGAAGAGCAATAGCAAAGACCGCCTAAAGGGAACTCGCCGGTGACCTCAGGTAACAGAGCTTCGACACGATTAATGGAGAAGTTTCGGAGCTACTTCAATGGCGTTTTTCAGATGTATTTCGGCTGGTTTTGGAGTTGGTTTCTGTGAATTTTTACATGGTATTTTGAAGGTGCTCTAATGGAGGTTTAAGGAGTGGTCGGCTATGTGTGTCCAAATCAGAGCGAGGTCATGTGGATCTTCGTTCACTTGTCCGCCTCCCCTCTACTATATCTTTTTGTATGTGTGTATGATGGTGAGTGAAGAAGGAGTAAAGAGGCGGCTGGTTTTCTTTTCAAAGAGGGAGAGGATGCGGCGGCTGGTGGAGGTTGTGTGAAGGGTGGTGATGGCTGTCGATGGCTGTTAGTTTGGGCGTTGGCGGCTGCTGTGAAGGAGGTGTCGCGGTTTTCTTTTTCATTTTAGGGAAGAAGGGAGACCAAAAGGTAAAGGGGGAGGGGCAACCGTTTTCTCTGTTTTTGTGAGAGAGAGCTGATGGAGAAGATGAAGATGGAGGGGGGGGGGGCACAACTTTTTGTTTTTTAGGCCACCTCTTCAGGCGTGTATCTTTCCCCCTAAGATTAGGTCCTAGGCTGTGTATTTGAAGGAGTAGTATAGGTTTTAGGGTTAGTTTAGTGAGTATTGGGCTAAGACGGTATGAGCTTGGGTAATTTGGGCCCTAAAATTGGGCAAATTTAATATGAGAGGCAAATTTTATTTTTCAAAAATAACAATTTTACTACTAATTAAATTTGTTTTTACCAAAACGACCTAATTAACATTTTAACTAATTAAGTAAACTAATTGATTAAAGCTAATGTATATTTTTTTGGGTGATTTTCATGTATTAATCTAACAATTAAAGAATAATTAATTCCTAAAAATACAAATTAAATTTAAGATGGAATGAAATGAAAATGTGACAGTTTTTATGATTTTTCTGTAATTTTGAAGTATTAAACATGCATAACATGCAACTGAATAAAGAAAAGTTCCTAAAATTCATTAAAAGTTATTTTTTGATTATTTTTAGGAGTAATTTCTATGCAGGGCAAAAATTGGGTGTTCACAGCTGCCCCTCTTTGTTCGAGAACATGAAGAGTTTTCGGGAAAAGATAAAGTGAGCAACTACGAGCAATTTTTTCCCGTTTGGTACTCTATTTGGAAGCATTTTGAAAACGTTTTGAGTGAACCTTGCTTCAGAGGTTGCCTACATATCCTTGGCTATAAAGGAATCAGGTCAGTGTAGTTCTGGAAGAATTGGTAGCTGGGACTACCGGGAAGCCGTGATTTCACTGTTGTTGTTGCTTACTGCTTGCTGAGCTCCTTATTACACCAAAATAACAAAATGAAAAAGACTAAACTAAACCTATCAGCTACTAGTTACAAGATTCCTATCTAAGACTTGGTCTTGAGTATTGGCCTTTTGCTGACTCTGACCTGGATCTTGATGCTTGTTAGTCGCAGGTGCTGGTTTCGTCTTATCAGTCCTCGGATCAAGGCAGGATACACCGAACGGATGACTTCAATCTCGTCCTGAATAGTCCATGTCTTCCCCGTTTCTGCATTTTGGATTCAACCTTCTCTTTTCTCTTTTTTGTTTTTATTATTCTTGAGTGAAACTTCTTCTTTTGGTTGTCTTGAATCCATTGTCCTAAAAATGCCATCTGCGTAAAATAAAAAAAAACAACAAACGAACAAAATTTTCTGCCCCAGTTTTTACTATGAAAATTTCGTGAGTTATTGTAAGGAAATATAAGCTACTTTATTATTGAAAGCGATGAAAAGACGGGAACAGTGCACCCGGAGTTATTGTAGACTAGGGAGTGGATACTGATCACGCTCAACTATGTCTTGTAGAAGACTAAACGGGCGTTGCAAATATAATCCTGGGGTATTATGCCCAGAGTCGATCCCACAGGGAATTGATGTATCAAGCAAGCTGTTAAAAGACTACTCAGCTGTCACCTGATATTATTTAAATTACTAATACTAAAGAGTAAAACTAAAGCTTAACTACACTAAGGTATAAACAATTGTACTAAAAATCTAAGGTTATGGTTTCCCCCGCTGGTGAACTTACTTCTCGGATACTTCGTATAGCTTGATTAGTTATCTCTATCAATCATGAACACTCTATCTACCATAAATCTCTCTCAAGTAATTATGATAATTTACTAGACGCACTCTCTCAAGTTACGCTAGCTAGATTGCATTACAGTTCACTTAGATTGCACCCGAAGTATCGTTATCTCTAATCCAACCTCTAAACCCTCGGTTATGACTTTCGTCTATACTCTGGGAGTGGTGTTGTTCAAACAATTACCTAAATATGCACTCTCTCTCAAGTAGATACATAATAAATAGGCACAGCTAATTGAGGGCCCTTCAATCAACTACAACAAGAACGTAGTTGAACAAATAGAGTTTAATCAATCAAAATATACTAATATCACAAGAAATTCATCCCCAACGGGTTCCACAAGAAGTTAGCTAAACAAATTCATAAGAATAAAATCTAAAATAGCTTGCATAATTAAACTACAAAGTAAAGAAGAAAATATGTACAAATTGATGCTTTGCCTTTGATCCACTCTAATCTCGAATCTCTGTGAATCTTCTCTTGTATTTGTGTTTTAGGAGTCTATTTATAGGTTTAGGGTGAACCCTAACCGTGTAGGAGAC
>MDKJ01168316.1:0-12977 GCA_005239525.1 Nicotiana knightiana | reverse complement strand
CATCATTTATAATTGAGGCAGAGAAACATAAGCTTTTTGAGTTATATTCAATAGTAACAGAGGAATATATAATTGGTCGCACCCATTCCAGATATGCCCTATGTGGGTTAACAGAAGTAGTATAAGAAGATATGATGGATGAATTGTTTGTATTAGTTGACATTTCCGAAGGATAAAGTGCTAACAGATCTCCTTGTGAGACACTCCGATTACAGCTAGATATGAGTAATACAAAGATAGGCATTGGAAGCCTCGAAAGGATAAAAATCATCTTAGTATGACTCACGTCCCTAGTAGAGAGATGATGTTAAGCAACCCGTAGGGCCAGTGGATGGAGCAAAGGGGAGCTAAAGACAAAAGAATATCTTGTCGATAAGTTTTCAGAATAAAGTGATAGATAGAAATGTTAGCTGGAAAATAAGAAGAAAGTAAATGAATCAATTATGAGTAAGATGTGATACATGGATGACAATGGTAGATAAAAAAAATAACACAGTATTACAGAGTTTGTAGTCAAGTGAAGGAAAAGACAAGAAGTGACAGGCCTTGAGACAAAAAAAGAGTATAAGCCATAAAGTCATATCCTCATTTCAAGAAACAAGTTCGTGAGCAAAAGGAAAATTTAGACCCCCAAAGCAATACAAATCAGTTGGGCAGGTGAACTGGATAACTAAATATGAATTAAGGACTGAATGATTGGATAATAGTCAGTATCATTAGAATTTCTTATTTTCCCCGGCGTTAATAGAATATACAAAATAAGAAAATTCATGAGAAATTTAGAAAATGTTCATTCGGCAAGAAATGTGAGCAAAAGTTAAGCTTAAGGGACTATATGTGCCAGTTACACTAATATCCACCATTGCGAGTGAAGAATTTTTTTATCCTTGGTATAGAAGGATTACCTCAAGGAGAGTAAGGGTCATTACAGAAGGATTATCCTTGTAAAAGGACACCAAAGATGGAGAGGAAAAAACGTCTATAGGCAGGTCGTCGTAGCTCCAAGTCTTGGTACTCACTTAAAGAGGGGAATATGGAATGATAAAGCAGAAATGCGATAAAAATGAGAAAGGGATGAGACTGCACTTATTCAAAGCCTACAGTTATGCTACGACACCATAGAATTACGCAAACACGATGTCAGGGGAAGGAAGTAAGGGTTCCTGTCCGAGATATTGCTGATTAATAAGGAGCCAGTGCGAGAGACAAGTTAAGACAAAGAAAATGACCCAAGAAATATTACGCAAAATATTGATACGGGAATGGGCTAATAAGCAATTAGTAGTTGATTCAAGAAGATCCTAGCAGTGGCTAGATAAGAGAATACAGACAAATTAACAGATCATGCAAAATAAACATAGGGAACCCAAATATCGGGAATTCAGCCTTACAGTTATGACATCGTGATCCTTGAAAATTATCCATATAGGATTTGGGGAAGTTAAAAAGGTACCATATGAGTGTTACGGAAATAAAAGAAATTGCCACCATGAAGACAATCAAAATATTAGTTCAGGAGTAACCCTACAAGCACAAGGGCGCGGAGGTAAACAACTACGGATGATTATAGACAAGTAAGGGCATTAAAAAGGACAGTAATAAGCCCACAACTTTACGAGGGTCAAGGGTTCTCCCTAAGTACTACAACGAAAGACTAGCTGAGGAAATAAGGAAGAAGGCTTCAACTTAAGCACCACAACCTAAACAGGAAATGGTCGTGTAACAACAGTCTCACAATAACATTATAAGCACTCCAAAGGAAAGTGGCACCTACCGTGACTAATGGACGGGAAGTAAAAAAAAAGATAATTTAAAAGTAATATTCGAGATCATATGAGCTGTATGAAAACTTTGGCATGTGTGGGTACCAAGATAACTTAAGTATGGATGCAACAAGGAGGAACAAAGACCAGGAAAAGTAATTTCTTATGTTGAAAGAAATCTAAAACGGAACAAAAGAAATTATTCGATCAATGATACAAATTTTGTTACGTTATGAACTCACTTAACGGTTCAGAGTTTCATACATGCATCATGTACAGTCGTACACGATTCTGGTATACGTTAAAAGAAAGAATTGAGCCCAGGTCATAAACGAAGGATTAAATTGTTAAAAGATTATATCATACATATTCCCCATTGCCCATGAATGGCTACACAAAATAACTAATACCATGAACCCTACAGCGGAAGATAAGCCAAGCCGACATAAAGGTCGATTAGGAGAAGGAGGAAACTAAAGAGTTGCATTAACGAAGTAAATCAGGAATCTGATTATTGGACCTAGAAAATTATAGGCTTCATGATTAAGAACATGGAATCAGAGGTACAAAGAGAGATAGTATAGTAGCTATATTCTATAATGGCTCTACAATAAAGTCAGTTAGAAGAAGTACCAGCCTCATAAGAAGTCAGTATGAAACTCCTAGCAATGAATTATACCTATATGTAAGGGAGGTCATGAAAAAGATAAAAGATGCGATGCAAGTGTTTAAGGTAAGAAAGGTAAAGGTGAACAACGTACGAATACTCAAATGCAGAAGGTGGTGAATAGTCCATATTGCAGATTAAAGGCTAGAAGTGCAAGGATTCAGTATACAGGAATGATATCAGCATCGCCAGTGGCTTACATTTCAGCCTATGGTTTATAAGTATCGAAATGTCTAATTAGAGAGTAAAAGAAGAGTTAGAGACGATGTGATGTCTTGCTTGATGTTCCATAATAACATAAGGAAATCTATAGTGCAAACAAGTTGAAGGAAGGTTGCGAACAATATGAATAGATATGCATAGGTCGCAAGCGAAAGTATGGTAGAGTGACAAGGTTTTAGGAAGACAGGAGTAAGGGTAAGAAAAGGTGAGTGAAAAGGTGACAAGAATGGATAAGTTCTTGGGATTAAGCTCATGAAAATAAGAGAGCTAATGGGTTCTCTAAGTTATAGAAGGCTTAGTATATCCTGAATGAACTCAAAGGAGTCTAAGACTAGTAGCACTTATAAGACATGGAATGCTGCCCTGATAGTGGAATAAGGGCGTAATTGTGATAGATAAATGATGACGTTTGGGCCTTCGATTAAGTAATGACTTGAAGAGGATTTCATGAATTGTAAGGGTTTAAAATACCCATAAAAGGTGAATCACATCGAGATACTATGAAATACGATTATGGAAATCACTTAAATTGTTCCTCGATGCAACATGAGTCCAACTGATTGGGTTTCAAGTTATCAGTGGTATAGTGTAGATAAATATTGAGGTGAATCAATAACGGAATGATAAAAGTCATAAAGTATGAGATGAGACTCGGCCTTCATTCTTAAGATGCACAATAATTAGGAAACATGAAAGGACTTAGACTTATGCATATAGGATAAACAACGAGAGTAAGCCGGAATTTGGTAGTAGACCTCAGCAACTATAAATCGAAGTAAGAGCTATGGTATAGTATGACCTATCTTGATATAGTAAAGTCATATGTATGGATAAACGGATCTATGAAATAAGGTATAACAATATTCGTAAGCTCAACAAAGCACCGAGCGAAGAACTTTAGGATACCTATAGATGCCCAGAGGGACATCTTGTCAAGCTTTGTATATGTTTACAAAGTGAGGCCTATAGATTGGCCAAAAGCTGGAATAAAAGAGATAAGAGTTGCATAGGCGCACTTACAAGATCAGAGTCATACAGGCTGCATGAGGGAAGGTAGCAACAGTTACGAGATTGGAAGGATTCCGACTACAAGTCGTGGTGTGAGAAGGAAGCTTAAGGGGGGAACACCCTGGACTTTGAATTTATTCACAGAACAGTCGCCTAAATGGAAAGGGAAGTTATAAAGTATTCAGAAAACATAGTTTATGAAACAATAAGTTCATCAGTCAACATTCGAGGACGAACGTTCCAAAGGGGGGAATGATGTTACATCCCGCATTTTCGTACGTTAAAGTTTCGTCGTAAGTTATTCGACATAAGCTCGGGAATAATTTTATTTTGGGATTATAAGTACTATTCTATTTCAAACAAGGTATAAGTAAATTCGTGAAGGTGAGAGGGTAAGCAAATAAAAAAAATGAGTTTCGTCGAACTTTGGCATTTTGGAATAAAATACGGCCCGAGCTAAAATACCCGGTATTTATGGACTAGTACCATACAAGGTACCACATGGCCATGATAGTAAGGTGTATAAGGTGTGTTAAAAATGAATAGAATTTTAAGGAATTTGAGATAATTCTTAATTATGCGGGTAATTAATAAGTTGATTAAGGAGTTAGTGGGGGATTAAATAAGGTCTTGGGATAAAGACCAAGGTGTCAAGTGTGGCAGAAATATAAGTGATAATTGATGACTCTTAAGTCACCTTGAAAAGGTGGCAACATTTGAATGAAATATTCTATTAGAATCTTAAGTCTAATCTATATATTTTACTGTATTTTGAAGCTTCAACTTCAGCTCCTTAATACATGAAATTGCATCTCCAAGTAGTGATGCCTTGCCCATCTTGGTCACATAGGGAACAACATCTCATAATGCATAGAACCTTTGGTTTAATTTCTATTTCCTTTGCCTCTCTGCTTCGACGTGATTCAAAGGTTCCCCCGTCCATTTTCTAGCTTCCTTCTTTGTTTCTTTGGAGTTAAAGAGTGTATCAAGAAGCCAAATGTTACAGACGTATATTCCCCTACTTCAATCCGTCGTTATGTGTTGTCGCAATTGACGTGCGTCAGAAGGATTGTCAAGAGAATCGGCTTAGATATGTTAAGGCTATCCCTTCTTTCTTTTGGCATGGTACAAATTATACTGAAGAAACGAGAAAGTACATAGTTTCTATAAATTACTCTATTCATAGAAATAGTATGAGTATCTATTTTCTTGATTCCCCATGAGAATTATTATTATTTTCTGTTCATGGGTCTCAAAATAATACGCAGTTGGAAAAGTTTATCAGGAAGAAATATTCAGATTATTACGTACTTTTCATACATTTCATATATGTGCATTGACCCATGACCAGATGGCGTCATATACGCATGTATATGTAAATATATGTATATGGGATATGTGAAAAGGTTACAGCGTTACATACGCACCACCACCTGATCAGCTGGTATATGATGATGATGTTGCCCACAGTGGCTAAAATATGATTCAAACGGCGTTATATACGCATATATGTGTATGTATACTCAAACGGCATTATATGTATGTATATATATATATATATATATATATATATATATGGGATATGAGAAAGGTTATGGCGTTATATACGCACCACCACCTGATTAGCTGGTATACGATGATGATTTTCCCACAGTGGCCGATATGATATGATGGGATGCCCTTAGAGGCTGATGATGTTATGGAACATATACCTATGCACCACATGACATTCATACGCATATGCATGATTCTAAAAGTGATTTATTATTTACAAAGTTATCCAGACATATAGGCTGAGTCAATTACTATATATCTCTTCCATGTCTTTTATGTATTTATTTATGTGCCTTACATACTCGGTACATTATTCGTACTGACGAACTTTTTGCCTAGGGACGCTGCGTTTCATGGCCGCAGGTCTTGATAGATTGGTCGAGAGCCCTCCAAGTAGGCTATCAACTCAGTGGAAGATGTTGGTGCACTCCATTTGCTTCAGAGTTTCTCGTTTGGTTAGTATGATTTAGACACATATTGTTTTGTAAGGCGGGACTCTGTCGCAACCTTTATGGTAGTTATGTACTCTTAGAGTCTTGTAGACATATGTCGTGTATATAAAGCATTGTACGGCCTGGCCGGCCTATGTTTTGAGTTTATAAAGGATTATGTTAGCCTATTAGGCCTGTATGTCACGTGTATGTAATGTTGTAATAAGAAAGATACGTTACGTTGGTACTCGATTGGGTAAGGTATCGGGTGCCCGTCGCGGCCCATCGATTTGGGTCGTGACATTACGAGTTATGATTTGATACACTGTCGAGATTTTGAATTCAGTTAGCATTATGATTTTATCAGCCGAGATGAATATGTGGAGTAATTTCAATTGGTATGATATATTTTCGGTATGTGATTCAGAGTTTAGGGCGAGGTCCTCGTGATATTGTAATTCGATATGTTTTGACCGAGCTGAGTACCGCAGTGGAAATTTTATCAGGATAGTATCCTTGTGATTTGTTCATATGCTTTGCTTCTTCCTTGTTATGTTTCTTTTGGTAAGTCGGTACTGATAGAGAGTTGTGCCTATGGGCTTCTTTGATAGTTCCTTTATATGTTTCCATTTTCTTATTCAGTCATTTCGTTATGTGTTTTCTTCAGTTTAGTTTGCAGGATATATGCCCGGTGGTGTCAGTTGTGGTTGGTGACTCGGGTGTTTAATAATGAAGACTTCGTGTTCATTGCGTCGTTATCAGTGTTATGGGGTTCGGGAAACAGAGTTCTTTCATATGTGGGGCTAATTGTCAATTTCGGGTTGATTTCGGGCAACTATTGTGATCAAAAGTTTTATATGAGCCTATGTGTGATGTATTATGTTGTGTGGTCGTGCCTCGTGGGTGTAGTCATGAGTTGATGTAGCTGATTGAGGCTAATGCCGGATATGGATTTAGAATCGGGTCTTTTCTAAATGAGTAGAGGGTGAGAAGTAGAGGTATGAGGCTTATTAGTGGTGATGTGAAGGCTATATTGCAGTTGTGATTGTTTCATCAGGCTTTCGTGAGTTGGGGTGACGTGGGATCACCCGTGGGTATGTCTTAGAAGTGTACAATCAGTGATTGGATAAGTTCAAGATGAATCCTGGCACGTTCGAGTACGAACGTTTGTTTAAGAGGGAGAGGATGTAACGACCCGACCAATCGTTCTGAAGCTTTAAGCTCCATTCAGTAGTATAAGATCATAAGAAGCCTCACTTTGGTTATATCGACATGTGTGCGTGGTTAGATTCAGTTACCGGTTAATCCGGAGTCGGATTGGGTGAGAATTTTCAAATTTTGAAACTTAAGTGAAGAAAGTTGGCCGGAGATTTGACTTTTGTGTAAAAGGCCTCGGAATGAGATTTGGTTAATATCAACAGCTTTGTATGATGATTTTGGACTTAGGCGCGTGTCCGAGATTGGATTTGGACGTGTGCGCAAAATTTGTGACGTGTGCACAAAATTTCAGGTCATTCGGATGTGGATTGGGTTGGTTTTTGCATCGTTGGCATATTTTTGAAGTTTAGAAATTATATGCTTGAATCCGAGACTTTATTCGGTGTTTTAATTTTGTTATAGGTTTTCCAAAAGTTCGACTAAGTTCATGGGTTGGTATGTGACCTATTGGAGTAATTGGTTGAGGTCCCGAGGGGCTCGGGATGGTTTGGGACAGTTATCGGAAGGCTTGAAGTTTGGAGATGCAGCTGGTGATGCTGTTCTGGTGTGGTCGCACCTGCGGATAGGTGAACGCAGGTGCGAGGATAAGCGGACTGGGCAGCCTCCGCAGATGTTGATCTTTGGGGCGCAGATGCTGATCTTTGGGGCGCAGGTGCGGCCCCTGCAGGGGCGATTCTTGGGTGTAGGTGTGGGTAGGAGCGCAGGTGCGGTTTGTGTTTCGCACCTGCGATTGTGCAGGTGCGGTTAAGTGGTCGTAAGTGCAGATGTGCTGAGATTCATATAAATGAGGGTTAGCCATTTTCTTCACATTTTGAGCTTTGGACCTCGGTTTTAGGCGATTCCTTGAGGTTTTTTCACTCAAACTGAATGGGTAAGTGTTCTTCCACTAGAATTAATTTGTATTTTGGGTTGAGGGAATTATGGGTTTTGAAAAAAAACTTCTAAAATGAAAATTGTGATATGAAAGACCAAACGTTATCGGAATTGAATAAATTTAGTATGGGTGAACTCATATCGGAATGGGTAATCGGAATTTGTAAAATTTGTCGGGTTCCGAGGTGCGGGACGGGGGTTCGACTTTTGGGTCAATTTTTATCATTTGGTAAAGATTGAAACTTTATTATTCAGAATAGTTCCTTATACGTTTTATTTGTATTTTGAAGTTATTTTACTTGATTGTAAGCTGTTCGAGGTAATTCCGCCCGAGAAGTCTATTTTTGAGTACCGGGTTGTCGTCTTTGAGGTAAGTATCTTGTCTAACATTGGGTGGGGGAACTACCCCTTAGGATTTAGTCTTCCTTGCTTATTGTAGTCCGAGTATGCGAGGTGACGAGTGTGTACTCGGACTTATTTGCAATTAGATTGGCCTTTTAGGATTCGTAGGTTCTTATATTACCTGTGTATGATTTGTAATTGTTACATTTGAATCCTTGGTTGTTAATTTCATCCCTTCCTGTTTAAATTAGAATTACTTGTTTTTGGATTCCTTCGTTGGCTATTTGACTTTACTTGACTTAACTGAATATTCTACTTCTCTTATCATCATGCTATATTTTCTTCCTAGCTTGCCTAATTGACTATAAATAGTGTCCTCTAGCCTTATAGTTGACTAGCCGTAGTTGGAACATCTATTCGTTGGAGTCAAGCATGCTCGCGAGTCTTACATTGTGATTTATATGACTATTCCCTTAAGTGTCACTTAGGTCTAATTGCTAGACATTTATGTTATTGGCATTTCCTTGATGTTGCATATTATTGGGCCTTTTGTTTAGGCTGAATGTTATTCCGTGAAGTTAACTGTTTAGGTGAGAGGCGTTATAGCTGTTTCCCTTGCCGGGATGTTATGGTTTCTGTTACTGTCTATGTTGTTAATGATATGGTTTGTATTGTTGACTCCTTTGCCGGGATGTGATGGTTCCTATTACTGTTTATGCTGTTAATGATAATGTTGTACTGTTGACTCCCTTGTCGGGATGTTGTGGTTTTTATTACGGGTTATGTTGTTAATGATATTGTTTGTATTGTTTACTCCCTTGTCGGGATGTGGTGGTTTATGGGTCATATTGTTGGTTTTTCCTTGCCAAACTGTTGTTCTTGATATTGTTTGGGTGAGGAAGAGTGTAAAGCACGAAGGGTGATGCCGTGTATTGTGAGGATGAGAGTAATAAAGCATGAAGGGTGATACCGTTTCATTTCATGATATTTAAAATCATGAAGGGTGATGAAGTGCCATGATATGAGAGATAATGCACGAAGGATAATGTCGTGCCATGATATTGTGAGGTAAAAGCATGAAGGGTGATGTCATGCCATGATATGATAGATAATGCACGAAGGATAATGTCGTGCCATGATATTGTGAGGTAAAAGCACGAAGGGTGATGTCGTGCACTTGTTTTGGTGAGGATGAGAGTAAAGCACGAAGGGTGATGTCGTGCACTTGTTTTGGTGAGGATGCGAGTAAAAGCACGAAGGGTGATGTCGTGTATTTGTCTTTGCATTTTATTTCGTTGTTCTAAATTTGGATATTCCTACTGATCTGTTACTACATTTATTGGCAAGATTTGATATTTCTCCTGTACGACATGGTAATTTATGAGTTACGGACTGAGTTCCGGTGGATAAATCTTGAGGAGATTCTGATCAAGGGATTTTATAGAAAAGTGTTATTGAAAAAGCAATGGGTTGAAATGATTATACTTGAATGACTTTTATATCGAAGGTATATTTGAAAAGCACTAGTCTTGCCTAAAATGAGATTTGGAAGTCATTTATTAGGAAAGCATCTTTGAGAAGTTTCGTATTGTGAAAGAACCTATGTTTTACGTAATTCTCTCTATTAAATATACTTATATCTACTTTTGGAGAAAACATGTTTTCAAAGGAAACTCTTCCATACTAAAATGATTTTTATTTGCAAAAGTTTTTCATATGAACTGTTGTTTAAATATTTCCACCAGTATATGGATTTTAGTGGCTAAGGCCCGACGTAAACAAACCGATGTAGAGTTGAGTTATTGGTGTTCTCTATTGTATTTTGTTTCCTTTCGGTTTAGCTTATTTTGTTACCCATTTTTCAGGGTAATATTGTGTTGTTTCGTGATTGATTTCTGTAATCGCCTTCCGCATTATATTGGCATTTTTGTAAATTATTCTGTGAAGTCTTAGAAAGATGTAACGTCCGGTCATTTCTATATTCATCTTATTTATCTTATTAACCAGTGGTGTCTTGACTAGTCCTCGTCACTACTCCACCGAGGTTAGTCTTGATACTTACTGGGCACCGCTGTGGTGTGCTCATACTACACTTCTGCACATTTTTGTCTGCAGATCCAGGTATATATATTGTAGTAGCTGTGTGGATGGTTGCCGAGGAGACTCAAGGTAACCTGCTGCTGCGTTCGCAGGCGTCAGAGTCACCTTCTTTGTATTTATTATTCATACACTGTTGTATCTATTTCCAAATAGTTGTACTTAGAAGTTGTAGAATATTCGTAGAGCTTATGACTTGTACTACCGGTTTTGGGAAAGTTTGTACATTCTGTTGAGATTCTATATCAAGACTGTTAGTTTTTCTTTATTTATTTTTGTTATACAGTAACTGCTAGGCTTAACTATCCCCTAAGACTAGGTACCATCACGATACCCAACGGAGGAAATTTGGATCGTGACATTAATATAGGCTCTTGTTGTCATAAAATCTATGTATTCGAAGTAAGTAAAGTAGTTTCTTTCCAAAAATTTTATTTGATAAATTAACTAAATTTTTTCCATTTAATTACAATCCCATATTATCATAATCTCCACACAAAAAAACCCTATAAATTCAACCATTTCTTCTTCATTTTCTTCACTCACATTCATCATCTTTTCTTCTTTTTGATGATACTAATATGTGTGTTCCGAGTAAGATTCTTCTTCGCCAGAGGTTCCTCTCGTTGTTCTTAATGCAAATCTTAGATTATTTATATGTGTCCATATATTTTCAAAAGGTTATGATTAATTAGTTTTTAACCTTTTCAATATTTATCTTAAATAAGTTCAGAAGTAAATCATAAAAATGATCGTTTTAATTTGCAAAGGAAAAAAATGGTGGCTTTTTTAGGGATATTTACGATGCAGGCTTTCGAATATTTATTATTTTCAATTAAAACCATCCACCCGAATGGATTTTTGTCTCAACTTCTTCAACATTGTGTTTCTTTTTCTTTATTTTTTTAATTAATTTATTTTCTTTTTAAAATAAGAGAAAATTATAAAAGAAGTCTAAGCCATTTGAAAATAAAGATGTACACATAACATTAATTTAGCTATGATAGTATTGAGAAGCACGAGACGACACCTCTGGAGAAGCAGAATCCAACTCGATTTTTTCCTTTCTATATTTTACGTACCTCACAACATTGCCGCTGACATCTTTTTATATGGGATTTAAGGCATGTATACTGTAAATGTAAAGAATTTTTATACAATTAATAATTTAATTGATTATCGTAAAATTATTAGTATTCTATTTTGCAGGTACTGTCGGATCTATATGAAGATTTACCTATTATTATAGATCAAATTAAGCGAGGAATGAAGCGAGCATATTTTGACTCAAATGTCTCTCTGCTAACCACAATTTTTTTTTTGCTTAGGTCGAAGATTATACAACAACAACAAATAATTATTAGTAAAAAAAAAAAAAGAAACAACTGTTATTTGTAATATTTTGGCTCGTTTTGAGAACCTTTTTGCTCTTAGGAGAGGAACTCTACTATCTGTAATGACCCTCTGTAATTATTATTACTATTAATATGTTTTAACCACACACACATACAAAAAAGTTCACATGTAAAGGAAAGAAACGCAAAATTATTGTTCTATTTGTTTTAGCCAAATAATCTGTTTAATTTTATTCTTTTTCACTTCGTAACCATCCGGTTAACAGCTTGTTTGGATGGTTGTTATGTATCGTTTCATAATGTTCGTATAGTATTGTATTGTACAGTATCGTTTTGATGTATACAATGTTTGGATATATTGTATCATTTTTTGTTGTCTCATAACGTCATGCGCCAATAATATTAAAAACATAAACTTGCAAAATTATAATGAATAAAAAAGGTGCGACGTAGAATTATTACATAAAAATGTAGGGTAAATGATAAAATAGCATTATTTAATAATATGGAAGGGCAAGATGAGATAGAAAAAAAAAAAAGAAACGACGCGACCACACCAAATCGGTTGTTCCATAAAGTGGCATTTTTCATCATTACGTAGTGATGGATTTAACGATACAATGTATATAATGAAATTTAAGTAACAATCAAACTAAATATTGTATTTAAAGTAGCAATACGATACAATACAACAGGTAAAAACTTTCCAAATTATAAGATGTTATGTGCGTGTTATTTGGTTTTAGTTCACTTTTTTTCTTTCTTTTATGGAAAATAAAATATTTAATTTTCTTTCTCAGAGATTATTAACCGTAACACACACATAAAAACTAGTCTATAACAAGGTAAAATGCATTAATTACTTACTTAAAACACTTCATTCAGAAAGATGCTTTAATAGGTTGGTCATCCGTTTGGATGAGAATGTGAGTTTTCCTTATTATGGGAAAGCCGCTAGCTCGCTCATAGTCTTCTTTCCGATTTTGCATCGCTTTTACCGTACATGTATATCGGGTGTATTTGGGTTGGTGGAAACTAGATCTGTGTGTCAAAGAAGATCTCCGTTATAGAGTCCCTTCTAAACAGGCTCAGAATATGAGCAACGTATACGATAGACGATCGGGGAATTTTCTTCTTAATTTAAAAAAAGGCGGCATTTTATTGACAATATCATGTTGTTGCTGTTGCAAATTTTCATTTTGTCCAAATTGCCAAGCAAAAGGGTATGTGTAGTCATCATGTAACGTTACGAGAGTATGATATTTTGATGATATTTTACATGTTATGTTGTTATACTAGCTGCATAAGTCGAGTGTCGAATGCAAAAAAATCATACAAGGAGATTCACAAAAAAAATAAAAATAAAAAATAAAAAATAAAAAATAAAGCTCTCTAGGTCAGGCGACTTGCGACTGGAGACGACAGAAGAGAGAACCCAGCCTCGATC
>ML386841.1:85374-110916 GCA_005239525.1 Nicotiana knightiana | reverse complement strand
AGATGACCACCCGATGTAATAGTATTATCAAAACGCTAAAATAGAAACTGACCTTTAAATGAAGAAATTTGATTATGTATAAACTTCGAACAATACCCGTACCATCAACCAAAGACCTTGAGCGCAAACATCGAACAGGGGCCTCGGCAACACCTCGATGGACTGAGCTCAACTTAAAGGAACAACAACAATTAATGAAGGTGGAGTTGCTGTGTTTTTTGGAGTGTTTTAATGAAGGAAAGAAAGGGAAATTAGTGATGCGTTTCAGCCTCTTCCGTTCCTCTCTTTCCCTGTTTTTCCTTTCTTTTTCTTCCTTTTCCTTTTTCTTTCCTTTTCCCCGTTTCTTTCTTTTTTTTCTTTTCTGCCTTTTTTCTCTCGTTTCTTTTTCTTTTTCCAGCCAATCTTTTTCAGAATCCCCCCTTTCAAAATCTTCCTCTCTTTCTTTTCAGAAAATTTTCAGAAAAAATCCTGCCTTTTTTTATCAACCCCCTCCTTATATAGATGTATGTGTTGTAGTGTGCTGAGTTGGGAAGTGGGGAAAATATGTGAAGGAGTGGGGGTGAGGCATGGGTGGAGTGGGGGAAGAGATGTGAGGGAGTGGGAAGTTTGGGTGGTTTTTATTTTAATTTTTTTTTGTTTTCCGTTTTTTTATTATTATTATTATTTTTTTTTTTATTTAAATTTATTTTTTCTTAACCCTTTTTTTTATTGAATAAAAGAAAATAAGATACACATGTATATACANTATATATTTTCTTCTATTTAAACATAGGAACAAATCTTATATTCTAAGAATGTGAATATTTTTGTTGTTTTTAATTTTCTTAAATAGAACCTATTAAGAGTAAGATAAAAAAAAATATTAAGATTAGACCTAGAATTAATATTTACAGCAAAATAGTGTAGAATTTGGATGTGGTCAAAAATTAGTTGTTCACACCCGTGGCCTTACATTCTCCCCTGCTTAGTATCATTCATCCTCGAATGATAGGTAGAGCCTGACCCAAATACCTAACATAACATATCTCTTTTCTATCCTACCTCAAGTCCCTAAATTTTGACTAACTCCCAAATTTTTCAAAAATTTATGCAGCATCTCTTTTTTAGCTAGGCTTATCCACCTGTCAGAGGATCACCCAAAATCATCCTAAAAGCTCATCAATAACTCGACAAAGCACCACAATGTATTTACCCATAACACTAATTCTCAGCATCACAAGAACTACATTATCATAATGACACCTGAACATGGACTGCAGATTTTTAGATCATAACACCAATAAGGTACCTTTCAAGTCAAAACTAATTGGTATACAATCAAGCGAAAAATATTTTCCTTCCAGGACACTTTCGGCCTTCAAGGTGGCCCCCTCGACTTACAAGCTTTCCCATAACACCTTCACGGAAACAATCTCAACCCCCAAACTTATCTAACAAGGATGACAACTAGATACCTCGCATAAGCTAACTATCCATTAACTTCACCTTCAATAATTACACCAGGATGATACACAAAGGATCTCCAACTACCTTTTTAGGCATAGACATGCAAAAACACAAATACATGAGGAACAATTACGGGAAAACACCATACTCCTAGTGCGACCTAATGTGAAATGCGCTTGTGTACTCCTCATTATCAATTCACATAACATCTATAGGGGAAATTTTTGAGAATAACCGGTGCACCCTCCTAAATTCTAAATCTCTATGCGAACACCCAAACTAAACCCGTGGTGACTTTCACGATTACTCTAAGATGTGCCATAATAAATTGACCATAAAATTACCTACTGATTATATGAGATCACAGGGTGACTTTGACACGTTTGAACCTTCAATACCAAATAGACCTAATACAGTAAGGAGAAACAAAGTTCAAGATTGGGATGGAATTATTCAAGAATCCATTAATGTGCTGAGCAGAGTATTTCATGAGGTTATATGCTAAGAGACACGGGGATTTCTATTAATGATGCTGACATGGTTTAATCCATGTGACTACATCAATTATCAGATAAATGAAGCATAGTGATAACTAGTATTCTTAGATAAGGTGGATACCATGTATGTGATCTTGAGATTTTTAAAGAAGTGATCAAGTAGGATACGCCGGTTGTGTCCCTGAGTGTAAGGTAAGTAGTTGAGCTCAAATGGTAAGACTCTTGCAACATGGGTGTTATTGAGGCCGCAAATGAAATATGTGGAATTTGATTTCACTCCTAACAATAAGAGACACAAGGACTTTATGCCACAAACACATGAGGATGGAAAAGAAGTCATCTACTTATGAGATTATCATAATTTGAACAATCTAGCCCTTCCTAAGGTGGTGGAATGCCATAGGTAGCAAAATTTCCATACATGATAATGACGTTGTCAATACTCCTAGGGGCTGAGTGAGCAGGAAGCCACATAACCTCATCAAATCCGACCCATCTAAGACTTTTGAAAAGGAGACACTCTTTGGTTTGAAATCATGGCAATTTAAGATTGAACTTTAAGGAGAATCATTACTTTGGAACCCATGAGACAAGCCCTCGTAGACCTAGAAAATCGTCAACAATGGCGAGAAAGTACTTAAAATCATTACGAGTAAGTGTAGAATAAGGCCTCAAAGTGACCATATGAATAATTATGAAATGGTGAGAAATCATAATGCATTTATCGAAGATGAGTAACCTAATTTATCTGGTCACATGGACAAGCAAAGCAGGTGGATGATTGTCATAGGAGAAATTATCACAAGGAGGCAAGCAATATCTTTTATCCTAACAAAAGGAACATACCCCGGCCCTTGATGAACTTGAAGTGAACTGGGAACCAACGTAATTTGTGGCACTTATTAATACATTGACCAGATATCTAGAAGTATTTTAAAATTAGAGCTACTCTTTCTGGTTCAGAGTTCAACCTTTAAGGATAGTACTTCTACGGGGATAGGATTGAGAAGGAATAATATAGTCGATAGTGAATGAAGCAGGTTCGTAGTTAAAGTAATAGGATGGATTGACTCGTCTTCCCACCTATAATTCTATATCCTTCTTTAGTTATGTCAGAATACTGAAAACCCCAGTAATATCAGAGGACCGAAAACTAGTTAACCAGAAAACTAAAGGTATTGTTACATCTATCCCATTTTCTGTATTCAGCGGAATTGGTAAAGAATTTGAGTGGATTACTATTGATAAAAGAAATTGTATCTCTAGATACCAGGGACACAATTATGCTCTTTCTTCAGTCCTCGAAATTTGAACTGAGAAATGGGTCATCAACTAGGGGAAAGTCGGGTATGTCAGATGACCTAAAAAAAGGGAAGTTGAGGCTTTTATGTCACGACCCCAGATCCTAATCGGCCGTGATGGCGCCTATCGTGGAACTAGGATTTTATGTCACGACCCCAAATCCTAACCCGGAGCCAACATGTCATGAGCATCTAATGAAATAAGCCAAAATAAACTATTATTATACAAAAACTCTGAATCAAAGCTAAATACAGCTGGAAGGGAAAACAGAGATGTTGCAGACGCTGAACAACTACCTCTATATCCCACGATCCGGCTCCGCTGTGAAATAAAGGCTAATGCTCAATATCTGCTCGTGAATCTGCACATAGAGGTGCAGGGAATAATGTGAGTACGCCAACTCAGTAGTAATGAAAATAAATCAAGTCTAAGTAGCAAGGAATCACATAAAAATCAATGCCATCAAGTCACAATATACATAGCTTTACTTTCCAATAGTATAACATAAACATACGAAATCATCATGCCTTACAAATCAACTTCATAAAAGTCCTTTAAAGAATGCACATTTTTAACAACTTTAAAACAAAGGATTTGGTATGGAGATGAATGTAGTAAAACCATAGTAGCCCCTCAGGGCATGCCGCACAATCCCTCAGCACCTCACATTCACTCAGCACCTTACAGTCACTCAAGCCTCCCAATCACTCTTCACTCGCACTCTGTGCGCTCACTGGGGGTGTCTACAGACTCCGGAGGGGCTCCTTCGTCCCAAGCGCTAATATCACTCAGCACCTCACCATCACTCTTCGCCCTCGGCCACACTCGGTGGAATCACTCGAAAAGCCCCTCGGAAAAATTAATAAAACACGGTACTCGACCCGAAAACATCATTCTTAATGCTCATGTAGTGTAAATCAGGCTGAGTTTCAAATAAAACAGTATGAAAATTGATGCTGAGTAAAATCATCAACAATTAGTGAGGAAAACAGCAGTAAAAAGCCCTCAAATGGTCTATACAGATCGGCACAAGGCCCCAAACACGGCTTATAGCCCAAATGTTTCATAAACCTTTAGAACGTAATTTAACATAAGGTTTTGAGTAAATATGCAACTCATTCGTCGCCGCGGAGAGGACCTAGTCCAATCCAAAAATCAGTACGTGCCATATACTCGTCATCCGACATGTGTACCATTCCAAAATTAGTGAGAAAATAATGCAGTCCGGGGTTCCATACCCTTAGGACAAGATTTATGACCATTACTTACCTCTACCGGGCCACAACACTAGTCCGCTAGGCTTTTGCCCCTCAAATTGGCTCCCGATTTCTCCGTGTCTAGCCAAAACCAGCTAACATTATCAATATATATCAAAGGAACTCAACCCAATCAAAATTTATCAAATTATACAAGAATCTCGAAATTCGGCCAAATCTGAGCCCCGGGCCCACGTCTCGAAATTCAATAATTTTTACATCATTAGAAACCTCGTCCTCCCACGATTATATACATACCAAGAACACTAACATCGAACCACAATGTCCCACTCAAATCCTAAAAAGAAAAATAAATTCTTCATGCACCCTTCTTCCCCAACTTTGGTTAAATTCCAGAAATTTCATGGTTTAATCAGTTAGGAACTGACATAAAAACGAGTTATGAAGTTGAAAACCTTACCTCCAAGTGATTCCCTTATTTCCCTTCAATTTCCTCTCAAATAGCTCTCAACTCGCATGCAACAATGGGGGAAAATATAAGCCAAATTCGCACATCAGGCCTTTTAAAACATTCTGCCCAGCAATAATATTTTTTTAATCGCGAACGCGTCACTAGGACCGCGTTCGCATAGAACAATCCAACAGGCCCTTAATTTAACTCTACGCGAACGTGGCTTCAAGCCCGCGAATGCGAAGCACTACCACCCCAGGCCTTCGCGAACGCTTCCCTTGACACGCGAACACATAGGCCAATACCCCTGGGGTCCTCAAAAGGTCCACAACTCTACGCGAACGCACCCACACCCCCGCGTTCGCGATGACCACCCAGCTCAACTCTCCGCATTCGCACCCCTTCTCCCGCGAACGCGTAGAAAAACTGGCCCCCTTCCACCAAACACTCTATGTGAACGCGAGCCCCCTGCCGCAAACACATAGAGTAAAACTCTGCTGCAGAAACACCAGCAAACCAGCCAAATTCAAAACTCAAAATCGATCTGTTAACCACCCGAGACCCTCGAGGCCTCAACCAAAGATATCAATATATCCCATAACATCATTCAAACTTAGTCGAGCCTTCGAAACACCAAAAATAACACAAAAACACCAAATTTAAGCCTAAGAACTTTGAAACTTCCAAATTTTGCCAACTACGCCGAAACCAACCAAAACACCTCCGATTGACCTAAAATTTTGCAAACATACCCAAAATGACATTAAGAACCTGCTCCAACTTCCGTAATTCCATTCCAACCCCGATAGCCTATTTTCCACTGCCAATCGGAAATCGCCAAAAACTAACTTTCGCCAATTCAAGCCTAATTCTACATCGGACATCACAAAAATATTCGGAACACACTCCTAAGTCCCAAATCACTTAACGAAGCTAACCGAGCCATAAAATTCGCATTCCAGGTCGGTTAACAATAGGTCACTCTCAATTGACTTTCTCAATTATTAGGCTTCTTTAAAAGGCTAAATGCCTAAATTCTCACCATAACCACTCCGGACCCAAACCAACTGATCCAACACATCACAAACAGAATAGCGGTATATAACAAATGCAAAAATAGGATAAACGGGGTAAATCTCACGGAACGACCGGCCGGGTCGTTACATCCTCCCCCTCTTAAACAAACATTCATCCTCGAACAGGTCTAGAAAAATACCTAGAGCCTCGAATAATTGAGGTTATCTGTCTCGCATCTCCCGCTCGGTCTCCCAGGTGGCATCCTCCAGCGGCTTCCCTCTCCACTGAACCTTCACTGAAACTATATCCTTAGATCTCAGCTTCCTGACCTGTCGACCCAAAATAGCCACTGGCTCTACCTCATATGACATATCACCCTCGAGCTGAACCATGCTGAATTCCAAAACATGGGAAGGGTCGCCAACATGCTTCCGGAGCATCGAAACATGAAATACTAGATGAATACTCGATAAATTGGGAGGCATAGCAAGCCTATAAGCCACCTCGCCAACCCTATGAAGTACCTCAAATGTCCCAATGAACCTGGGACTCAGCAACCCTCTCTTCCCTAATCTCATAATACCCTTCTTGGGTGACACCTTCAGCAACACCTTATCCCCAACCATGAAAGACACATCTCGGACCTTCCGGTTTGCATAACTCTTCTGCCTAGACTGCGCCATGCAAAGCCGCTCCTGAATCAACTTTGCCTTACTCAAAGAATCCTGAACCAAGTATGTGCTCAATAGCTTAGCATCGCCCGGCTCAAACCAACCAACCGGAGATCTGCATCTCCTACAATATAAGGCCTCATATGGAGCCATCTGGATACTCGACTGATAGTTGTTATTATATGCAAACTCCGCTAGTGGAAGACACTGATACCATGAACCACCAAAGTCAATCACACAAGCACGCAACAAATCCTCCAAAATCTGAATGGTACGCTCCGACTGCCCGTCGGTTTGAGGATGAAACGATGTGCTCAACTCAACCTGAGTACCCAAATCTCTCTGCACGGAACTGAGATGTGAACTGAGTGCCTCTGTCGGAAATGATAGAAACTGGAACCCCATGCAATCAGACAATCTCCCTAATATAAATCTCAGCTAACCTCTCTGAAGAATAACTAGTACCAATAGGAATGAAGTGTGCGGACTTGGTCAGCCGATCCACAATAACCCATATAGCATCAAACCTCCTCGAAGTCCGTGGCAGTCCAACTACGAAGTCCGTGGCAGTCCGCTCCCACTTCCACTCCGGAATATCAAACCTCTGAAGCAATCCACCTGGTCTCTAGTGCTCATACTTGACCTACTGGCAGTTGAGACACCGAGCCAAAACCTCCACAATATCCTTCTTCATTCTCCTCCACCAATAATGCTACCTGAAATCCTGATACATCTTCACGGCACCTGGATGGATGGAATACCGCGAATTATGAGCCTCTGCTAGAATCAAATCTCGAAGCCCATCTACATTGGGCACGCAAATCTAGCCATGCATCCTCATGACCCCATCATCACCAGTAACCACATCCCTGGCATCACTGCGACGGAACCTGTCCTAAAGAACAAGCAAATGTGGATCATCATACCGGCGTGCTCTAATCTGATCGTAAAGAGAAGACCTGGAGGCTACACAAGCCAACACCCGCGGGGGCTCTGATAGATCCAATATAACCTAATGACCTGCTAAGGCCTGAATATCAAGAGCTAATGGCCGCTCTTCTACTGGAAGGTGAGCTAAACTCCCCAAACTCTCTACTCTGCGACTCAAGGCATTGGCCACTACATTGGCCTTCCTCGGATGATATAAGATAGTGAGGTCATAATCCTTGAGGAGCTCTAACCATCTCCTCTGACGCAAATTCAAGTCCTTCTGCCTCAGCAGATACTGCAAACTGCGATGATCTGTGAAAACCACATACTGCACTCCATACAAATAATGCCGCCAAATCTTCAAGGCATGAACAATGACAGCTAACTCAAGATCGTGCACTGGATAATTTTTCTCGTGCACCTTTAACTTTCTGGATGCGTAGGGAATCACCCTACCGTCCTGCATCAATACCGCTCCTAAGCCAACTCTGGAAGCATCACAATAAACTGTGTATCCGCAGGCAGAACTAATACCGGAGCTGTAGTCAATGCCGACTTGAGCTTCTTAAAGCTCTCCTCACACTCATCAGACCATCTGAATAGAGCACCCTTCTGGGTCAATCTAGTCAAAGGCAAAGCAATAGAAGAGAATCCCTCCACAAAGCGACGATAATAACCTGCCAAACCAAGGAAACTCCTAATCTTTGTAGTTGAGGACGGTCTGGGCCAACTCTGCACTGCCTCTTCTTTGGATCAACCTGAATCCCTTACTGGACACCATGTTCCCCAAGAAAGCTACCGAGCCCAGCCAAAACTCACACTTGGAGAATTTCGCATAATGTTTCTCCTCCCTTAACCTCTGCAACACAACTCTCAAATGCTGAGCATGCTCTTCCTGGCTACGATAATAAACCAGGATGTCATCAAACAATGACGAAGGAATCAAGATAAGAATGAAACACGTTGTTCATCAATTGCATGAACGCAGCTGGGGCATTGGACAACCCAAATGACATAACCAAGAACTCATACTGACCATATCTGGTCCTGAAAGCAGTCTTCAGAATATCAGAATCCCGAATCCTCAACTGATGATACCAAGATCTCAAATCAATGTTGGAAAATACTCTGGCTCCCTGAAGCTAGTCAAAGAAATCATCAATGCGGGGCAAGGGATACCGGTTCTTCACCGTAACCCTATTCAAATGCCAATAGTCAATACACATACGCATGGACCCATCCTTCTTCTTTACGAACAACACCAGTGCACCTCAAGGTGAAACACTAGGCCGAATGAACCCCTTATCCAGGAGTTCCTGAAGCTGCTCCTTCAATTCCTTTAGCTCTGCTGGTGCCATATGATATGGTGGAATAGAAATAGCCTGAGTGCCTGGAACCAGGTCAATACCAAAATCAATATCCTTGTCAGGTGGCATGCCTGGCAAGTCTGCAGGAAACACATCCAGAAAGTCACGGACCACAAGAACTGATTCAATAGCGGGAGTCTCACCACCGACATCCCTCACAAAGGCCAAATAATATAAACACCTTTTCTCAACCATGCGCTGAGCCTTCAGGTAAGAAATTACCCTGCTAGGCATATACTCGGAAGAACCTCTCCACTCAACCCTCGGACACCCCGGCATAGCTAAGGTCACGGTCTTAGCGTGACAATCAAGAACAGCATGGCACGGAGATAACCAATCCTAACCCAATATCACGTCAAAATCAATCATGCTGAGTAACAGTGAGTCCACTCGGGTCTCCAGACTCCCAATAGATATAATGCACAATCGATACACATGGTCCACAACAACAGTATCGTCCACCGGAGTCGACACATGAATGGAGGTGAATAGAGATTCACGGGGCATATCCAAAAAATGGCAAAATATGAAGAAACATAGGAATATGTAGAACCAGGGTCAAGTAAAGCCAAGGCATCAAGACAACAGACTGAAACAATACCTGCAATCACGGCATCTGAGGCCATAGCATTCGGCCTTGCTCGAAATGCATACATGCAAGCCTGACCTACCCCTGCTCGACCTCCCCCTCTAGGGCGGCCTCTGGCTGATTGACCACCAGCCCTGGCTGCCTAGGCGGGTGGTGAAGTGACTGGAGCTGAAGTCGAGGGCTGGCCCCTCTGCCGAGAAGATCCACCGGAACGGCGGGGATAGTGCCTCCACCCGTGCCCGAACTCTCCACACTCAAAACAACTCCCTAGAGCTGGAGGCGGGGACTGATAGAAACCTGTAGCACCCGTACGGCCACTGGAAGACTCCTGAAGAGAAGAACCCTGAACTGGAGGTGCTCGAGCTTCACTCTAAGCTGGGAGGGCACCAAACGAAGTACGGCCTAACTGATAACCAAGGGGACCCTGCCCCGAAGATGCACCACTATATGGTGGGCGGCCTGACTGAGGAGGCATGAATGAACGACCCCTACCATGCTGAAACTGTCCCCTGAAGGGAGCACCACTGGAACTGTCCGAACCACGAGGCCTCTTGGCCTCCCTCTCCTCCAGCTCCTGGCGGCGAACAAACTCAATATCTCGATCTATGTCAACAACCTGCTCGAATGAAGCACCCGATACTCTCTCCCGAGTCATAAACAACCGAAGCTGATAAGAAAGACCATCTACAAACCTTCTCACCCTCTTCCTATCAGTAGGGATAATCTCATAAGCATGCCTAGCCAACTTGGAAAATCTCATCTCGTACTGAGTGACTGATAACTCTCCCTGGCGCAGCTGCTCAAACTGCCTATGCTGCTCCTCTCTGTGGGAGTGAGGAACATACTTCTCCAAAAAGATCTTGGAGAACTGCTGCCAGGTAAGAGGTACTGAACCAACCGGTCTACGCCTCTCGAAAGACTCCAACCAGGTAAAGGCAGCACCCACAAACTGGAATGTAACAAACGAAAACCCACTGGTCTCCAGAATACCCGCGGTGCGCAGTATCCTCTGGCACCTATCTAGAAATCCCTGGGCATCCTCGCCCTCTGTACCGCTGAAAGTCGGAGGCTGAAGTTTGTTAAATCTCTCCAACCTGTGTTGCTCGTCTTCGGGCATAGCAGGGACCACATAATCCTGAACCGGAGCAGCTGGCTGAGCTGGGGCTGCCCCCGATGCCTGAATACCCTGTACAGCCTGCTCAGGTGCCCGGGCAGTTGGAGTCTGATTACCTCCCCATGCCTGAGCTGTGGTGGCAGAAGAAGACATGGAAACAGCTTGACACCGGTGCATACTGACAATATCTGAGACAGGGTCTCCTCAAGACCCGGAATAACCATAGGCACTGCTGGTGCCTGAGCCTGTCCCACTGGGACACCATCGGCGGTAACCCAATCATGATCAATAGGGGGATCCTAAGGTACTTCCCCGGCTTCTGTGCGGGTTGGCCCCCTACCTCTACCACAACCTCGACCCCGGCCTCGACCTCTCGCTGGTCTAGCCGGTGACTGGTCACTCTGATCGGTATGGCATGTCCTCACCACCCGTGAGAGAACGAAACAATGTAAGTTCAGATTTCAAGAATTAATAGGTCAGCACGAAAGAGTTCAAGAAAGATAGAAATGTTTCTAAAAGTTCGACAGCCTCTCGAAGATAAGTACAGACGTCTCTGTACCGATCCGCAAGACTCTACTAAATCTGCTCATAACCGTTGAGTCATATGTAACCTAGGGCTCTGATACCAAATTTTCACGACCCCAAATCCTAACCGGCCGTGATGGCTCCTATCGTGGAACTAGGCTAGCCGACTACCACATGTTCGCAATTTCTTTTGAAAATCCCGTTTATGTTTCAAGCATTTCATAAAAATATAAAGAAAATATTTTAATATAATAGACCAATTTTACACAGTACTTCCATCCCCAAAACCCGGAGCCAACATGTCATGAGCATCTAGTGAAATAAGCCAAAATAAAGTATTATAATACAAAAACTCCGAATCAAAGCTAAATACAACTGGAAGGGAAAACAGAGATGTTGCAGACGCTGAATAACTACCTCTATATCCCACGATCCGGCTCCGCTGTGAAATAAAGGCTAATGCTCAATATCTGCTCGTGAATCTGCACATAGAGGTGCAGGGAATAATGTGAGTACGCCAACTCAGTAGTAATGAAAATAAATCAAGTCTAAGTAGCAAGGAATCACATAAAAATCAATGCCATTAAGTCACAATATACACAACTTTACTTTCCAATAGTATAACATAGATATACGAAATCATCATGCCTTAAAAATCAACTTCATAAACGTCGTTTAAAGAATGCACATTTTTAACAACTTTAAAACAAAGGATTTGGTATGCAGATGAATGTAGTAAAATCATAGTAGCCCCTCGGGAAAAATATGTTTCATAATCAGCCCCTCGGGCATGCCTCACAATCCCTCGGCACCTCACAATCACTCAAGCCTCCCAATCACTCTTCACTCGCACTCGGTGCACTCACTGGGGGTGTCTACAAACTCCGGAGGGGCTCCTTCAGCCCAAGCACTAATATCACTCAGCACCCCACCATCACTCTTGGCCCTCGGCCACACTCGGTGGAACCACTCGAAAAGCCCCTCGGGAAAATTAGTAAAACACGGTACTCGACCCGAAAACATCATTTTTAATGCTCATGTAGTGTAAATCAGGCTGAGTTTCAAATAAAACAGTATGCACAATGATGCTGAGTAAAATCATCAACAATTAGTGAGGAAAACAGCAGTAAAAAGCCCTCAAAGAGTCTAAACAGATCGGCACGAGGCCCCAAACACGGCTTATAGCCCAAATATTTCACAAACCTTTAGAACATAATTTAACATAAGGTTTTGAGTAAATATGCAACTCATTAGTCGCCGCGGAGAGGACCTAGTCCAATCCAAAAATCAGCACGCGCCACACACTCGTCATACAACATGTGCGCCATTCCAAAATCAGTGAGAAAATAATGTAGTCTGGGGTTCTATACCCTCAAGACAAGATTTATGACCATTACTTACCTGTACCGGGCCACAACACTAGTCCGCTATGCTTTTGCCCCTCAAATCGGCTCCCGATTGCTCTGAATCTAGCCAAAACCAGTTAACATTATTAATATTTATCAAAGGAACTCAACCCAATCAAAATTAATCAAATTATACAAGAATCTCGAAATTCGGACAAACCCGAGCCCCAGGACCACGTCTTGGAATTCGATAATTTTTACATCATTAGAAACCTCATCCTCCCACGATTTTATACATACCAAGAATACTAAAATCGGACTACAATTTCCCACTCAAATCCTCATAAGAAAAATAAATTTTTCATGCACCCTTCTTCCCCAACTTTGGTTCAATTCAAGAAATTTCATGGTTTAATCACTTAGGAATTGACATAAAAACGAGTTATGAAGTTGATAACCTTACCTCCAAGTGATTCCCTTGATTTCCCTTCAATTTCCTCTCAAATAGCTCTCAACTTGCATGCAACAATGGGGGAAAATATAATCCAAATTCGCACCTCAGGCCTTTTAAAACATTCTGCCCAGCAATAATATTTTCCATCGCGAACGCGTCACTAGGACCGCGTTCGCATAGAACAAGCCAACATGCCCTTAATTTAACTCTACGCGAACGCGTCCTCAAGCCCGCGAATGTGAAGCACTTCCACCCCAGGCCTTCGCGAATGCGTCCCTTGACACGCGAACACATAGGCCAATACCCCTGGGGTCCTCAAAAGGTCCACAACTTTACGCGAACGTACCCACACCCCCGCGTTCGCGATGACCACCCAGCTCAACTCTCCGCGTTCGCAACCCTTCTCCTGCGAACGCATAGAACAGCTGGCTTCCTTCCACCAAACACTCTATGGGAATGCGAGCTCCCTGCCGCGAACACATAGAGTAAATCTCTTTTGCAGAAACACCAACAAACTAGCCAAGTTCCAAAACTCAAAATCGATCCGTTAACCACCCGAAACACACCCGAGGCCCTCGGGACCTCAACCAAACATACCAACATATCCCATAACATCATTCAAACTAAGTGGAGCCTTTGAAAAACAAAAAACAACATGAAAACACCAAATTTACATCAAATTGAAGCCTAAGAACTTTAAAACTTCTAAGTTTCGCTAACTACGCCGAAACCAACCAAAACATCTCCGATTGATCTGAAATTTTGCAGACATACCCAAAATGACATTACGAACCTGTTCCAACTTCCAGCGTTCCATTCTGACCCCGATAGCCTATTTTCCACTGCCAACTGGAAATCGCCAAAAACTAACTTTCGCCAATTCAAGCCTAATTCTACAGCGGACATCACAAAAATATTCTAAACACACTCCTAAGTCCCAAATCACATAACGAAGCTAACTGAGCGATAAAATTAACATCCTGAGGTTGTTTACCAGTAAGTCAACTCTCAGTTGACTTTCTCAACTATTAGGCTACTTTAATAGGCTAAATTCCTAAATTCTCACCATAACGACTCCTGACCCAAACCAACTGATCCAACACATCAAAAACAGGATAACGATATATAACCAATGCATAAATAGGAGAAACAGGGTAAATCTCACGGAATGACCGGTCGGGTCGTTACATTTTAGGAGTAAACTCAATAGCTTCACGGCTAGGGGAGACACTACAAACATCAAAATCAGTTGGATTCATAGCAACATAGAGCAATTAACATATAGTGACACTCAAATAAGTATTATGCAAACCAAAGGAGGTGCGAAAATGCTCGCTTTACTTACAACCAGAAGAAGAACAACCTTAAAGAATAAGATGGGCAACAAGAATAAGCGGCATGATCAGCTACATGGAGGCTTAATGGACCCCATCTTCGATGGAGATTTAGTAATGTTTAAAAGTAATTGAGCAGACCAAATTTAGAAAATAACATGTCGGAGAAGAGGGAGATTCTCGCCAAACAAATAAAAATCTTGCTGATTTCGACCACTAGGCCAAAATGAAAGCCTCAACAAAGATAGAGCGGGGGCACTACCATAATAGAGATGATGATGACACAAGGAAAGATCTTCACTATGACACTATGTCAACATTCAGATGATGCAAAAACTTGAAGGGAAATGGCCTAGGGTTTCGAATAGAGAAGAATAAATGGTCGAGAGAAAATATCCTTTTATTTTGTGCGAAAATATTAGAATTGTCCATCCATTCATTCGGGAAGAAATTCTTCGGGTATCGTCCCTTGTTAGAGTTTAGAAAGGTGTGTCGGAAATGGTAATTCTATGGCTACAACTCAATTCAAGGACATGATTATAGAGCTCGATGTCATAAGAGATTGCATATAAGAAAATTTGCGGTAGAGTGGATTCAAGAACTATTGGATCTCGTTCAAAGAGTAGGTGCATGCAATGGTTTGTGACTTAAACATTTACTAACCCCATGCCTTAACTGTTTTCGAAACTCAACCTTATTTACACTATGTGAGTTATAAAATGATGTTTTGGGTCAAGTACCCCGTTTTACTGATAGCCCGAGGGGCATACTGAGAGTTTCTGACTGAGTGAGGCCAAGAAACTGATTATGAGGATATGAGATGCCACAAGGTGGCTTGATTTTTAGCGCTTGGGCGGAAGGAGCCACTCCGGAGTCTGTACACACCCCTAGTGAGCGCATGTACCTACTAAGTGCGAGTGTCGAGTGATTGGGAGACATGAGTGACAGTGAGGTTGCCCGAGGGGCTGATACTGAGTGATTGTGAGGTATGCTGAGTGATGTTTTGATTTATTTCATTTTACATTAAACTCTTCGGGTATTTTATTTTTTAAATTTTTGGAAAACACATTTTTCAAAGGATTTTACTGAAGTTGGATTTTAAAGCATGTTGATTTCATATATATATATATATATATATATATATACACACACACACACACACACACACACTGCTGAAAAGAAAGGCTATGCTTATTGTTAATTGATGATTTGATCTTATGTGTTTCTTACTGCTTAGACTTGATTTATTTCCATTACTATTGAGTTGGCGTACTCACATTACTCCCTGCACCCCTTTGTGCAGATATAGGTGTTGGTACCGAGTGTTAGTCATCTATTTCCGTGCGGAACCGGAGTCAGGACATAGCGGTAGTTGTTCAGCATCCACAATATCTTTGTTTCCCTTTCTTTTTTTGTACTTAGTTCTTCGTTCCAAGATTTTGTATTATAACAGTAGAATTTTTGATATTATTCTTAGATGCTCATGACATGTTGGCTCCAGATCTTGGGGATGGTTGTAGACTGTTTAGCTGTTTTGTTTTTCTTAAAAGATTAAGAAACTTATATACGTTTATGAAATGTTGAAAATGAGTTGGAAATTTTGAAAAGAAACTATAAATATGTGATTGGTGGCTAGCCTAGTTCCACGATAGGTGCCATCACGGCCAGTTTAGGATTTGGGGTCGTGACAAATCACTTCAAAAATTGCCCAATTCTGAGCTCCCCAACACAAAATATGTTAAATAAACAAAACACTCATTTTAACATTGTTCTGCCTCATTTCCTGTGCCAACAGATCTCGAAACTCACTTTAGATTCCTGCATTAGATTTCGTATGAAATTATAGTCAAGTTAGGCTCTTGAATCACTCAATTTGACCTTATATTAAAGGGGATATGTGTAAGGCCCCGGAAAATTTTGCTAAGCAATATTGGATTTCGAGGTGCCATGTAGAGTAATTATAATATTTTATGTGCTATAAATATGATTTAAATGAATTTGATGTGGTGAATAAGTGTATAAGTCATATAATAAGTAATGTGAGGTCCAAGGAGAAGCCTAAATCTAACCCAAATGGGAAAATTTCATAATAGGCTAAAATTCCAAAGGTACTTGCACTAGTCCACACTTTGAATGAGTATATATAAATATATATAAGGTATTATGTGATGAATAACCTATCAAATTAAAGGTATTGTATTCTAGTTTCCAACGCTTCAAACTGTTCGTCATTTGGACATTCCTACACAAAGTTATGATCAAATTACCAAAATCTGGAAAAATGTGATCCTGTGTCGAATTTGCGATCGCATTTCTGTCGCATTTTTTCCTCCGCAATCGAAGATCTGTCGCAAATTGGGCCAGTGTTGCCCAGTTTGGGCTCCTATTTCGCGATGCATTCTGTGGCCCACATTCTTGTTTTGCGGTCCATTATGCGATCGCAGACCCTGTTTCGGAGGCTTATTTTTCCTATTCTTATAACCCGACCCCATTTTAATAAATAGATTTAGGGGCTTCATTTGGGGTCATTTTCTACTGATTTTAGAGAGAGATGAGAGCATATAGAGAGAGAAAGAAGGAGTATAACTTCATAATCACCCAAATCTTGCTCAAGTCTTCAAAAATCAAGGAAGATAACCTTAGATTGTCCTTCATCTGGGTAAGTCCTACTTCCAAAAATTTCATGCAAGAGGTTAAGGGTTCAAATAGTTTGTGAGGGTTAGAAATAAGCCATGCATGTGGGACTAAGTTGTAGTATGTGATATTAAAGAACTAATCTGGGTAGTTCATGTTAAAATTTGGTTGAGGGAAGAGGGAAGTGCCATTTTTAAACCTTGTAGTCTACTTTACATGTAGGTGTTTGATAAAATTCCTAAGAGAGTTACACCATGGGTAATCCTCCTAATTGTTAATCGATTTACGCTATCTCCTTATAGATTGTTATTGCTAAAGGTGTTGGTGTATTGTATAAACTTAAGGAAAAGCACTTTGAGGTATGTATGGCTAACTTTAATCTTCGTAGAGTCACCTTGTTGGTGTCCGAGCATTCGCTATGAGTTTCTGGCTTATGCATCTGTGAATCGACTGTTCTAATGTGTTGAGGCGTAAGATTCTGTTCTCTGATTGTCCTAGTTGATTATCATGCCACCATGCTATATGAGATTTTGAAAAGATGATTCTTTGTGCTTACTCTATTATGTGCAAAACTCGTTAAATGCTTGAACATATTGGGATGAAATGATGTGCTATTGAATGAAAGAAATGATAATGAATCCAATTGTTGAATGTATATAAGTGATAAATATTGTGTAGTAAATAATGGAAAGGAAACATGGATAAACTAATTGAGCTATATGTTGATGGCATGTGTAGACTGTATCATTCTCTTTTGCATATGTTGTGTCTTTAAAGGTATAGACGGGGCCTTGTTGCCGGCATGCGATAGAGCTCAAGTTAGGGAGTTAGTTTTCTCTCCAAGCCTTACTCTCAAAATGAGTAATCATGATACCATAATCTGCGAATTTGAAGCCATGAGGAGGGATTGGTCGCACCATTGAGTCCGAAGGGATTGCCCAAGGGCTTGTTAGGGGAATGTATTGAGTTTTGGAGGGGTTGGTAGACCCTATCGCTAAGAAGGGAGTGACATTGTCCCTATTGATATCATTGCACCACCAAATCATGTAGTATATCGCCATGGTACCAACGTATGTTAGGGATGTGGAGTCGAGGGGCATTGATTCAGCTATTGCCCTATCAACCTAAGGTCACCAATTAAGCCACTACTTAGCAAAACCAACGTACTCTTGTTGTATATGTACATCCATATGGAAATAGCAGTACAAAGCCCTCAAAGGGTCTAAACAAGTCGGCGCAAGGCCCCGAATATGGCTTACAAACCAAATATAGCAATAGTTTTAGAATACAATTTAACATATGATTTTGAGTAAAATATGCAACTCAATAGTGGCCGCGGAAGGACCAAGTCCAAATCCAAATCAGTGCACGCTACACACTCGCCATCTGGCATGTGCGCCACTCCAAAACTAGTGAGAAAATATAAAGTCGGGGTTTCATACCCTCAGGTCAAGATTTATAGTCATTACATACCTCAACGCGGCCCAAATACTAATATGGGATGCTCTTACATCTCGAATTGACTCCCGACTGGTCCGAATCTAACAAAAATAAGATTAACATTATCAATATACGCTAAAGGAACAAGGCCCAATCGAAAACTACCAATTTTAGGCACAGTTCCCGAAATTGGCCAAACCCGAGCCCACGTCTCGGAATTCGATAAAAATTGCATCACAAGAATCCTCATCCTTTCCCGAGTCGACACATATGAAATGCATCAAAATCCGACCACAAACAACCCCTAAATTCCTTAATTATAAGTCTCAATTTCCCAAGTCCTAAACCCCCCAATTTATGCCATTTAATCCACTAATTCCAAGCCTAATCCGTCACATAATAACATAGAATCGAGTTTATAGTCCGAGAAACTTACCTCCACCGAAGACCCTCGAAATCCTTCTCCAAATTGCTCTCAAAATGACTCAACCCGCATGCAAAAGAGATAAGAAATGCCAAAAATTCGCGGAGGCACATATTTGTACTTCCTGCCCAGTTAATCCACACCTGCGGGAAAATTTTCCGCACCTACGGACCCGCACCAGCGGTCCCAAGTGCGCACCTGCGAAAGTGACTTAAGTTCGGACTTCTACACATGCGGCCCTCTTCTCGCACCTGTCGGCTCGCAGGCGCGACCAGGCGTCCGCTCCTGCACTCCTTGGCCAGGTCCCCCTCTTCCACACCTACGCAAGGACCATCGCACCTGTGGCCATCTCACCTACGGCTCCCCATCTGCAGGTGCGACCACACAAGTAAAATGGCACCAGCAGCAGCTTTGCTGCAAATTCCTAAGTCCAAACCTCGGTTAACCATCAAAAATCAATCCCGAGCCCCTCGGGACCCCAACCAAACATACCAACACATCCTATAACCTCATTCAAACTTATTCGAGCCTTCGAAACACCAAAAACAATGCAAAAACACCAAAATCACATCAAATTCAAGCATATGAACTTTGAAACTTCTAAATTTCACCAAGGATGCCGAAACCATCCCAAAAACATCCGATTGGCCTGAAAATTTGCACACATATCCAAAATGATATTACGAACCTGTTCCAACTTTCGTAATTCCTATCCGACCTCGATAATCTGTTTTCCCTTGCCAATCAGAAATTGCCAAAAAATAACTTTTGCCAATTCAAGCCTAATTCTACACCGGGCATCAAAACTTCATTCCGAACACACTCCTAAGTCCCAAATCACCTAACAAAGCTATCTGAGCCATAAATCTATATTCTGAGGTCGTTTACCAATAAGTCAACTCCCAGGTGACTTTTTCCAACTATTAAGCCAATTTAAGAGACTAAGTCTCTCAGTTCTCACCACGACCACTCCGAACCCGAACCAACTGACCTAACACAACATAAATAGGCTAAGCAAAATATGATAAAGCAGAAATGGGAGAAACAAGGCTAATCTCACGGAACGACCGGCCGGGTCGTTACATTCTCCCACTCTTAAACAAACGTCCGTCCTCAGACGGGTCTAGAAACATACCTGGAGTCTCAAAAAGTGAGGATATCTGCTCCGCATCTTCTGCTTGATCTCCTAGGTGGCATCCTCCATCGACTGTCCTCTCCACTGAACCTTCACTGAAGCTATATCCTTAGACCTCATCTTTCTAACCTGATGACCCAAAATTGTCACTGGCTCTACCTCACATGACATATCACCCTCGAGCTGAACTGCCTTGAAGTCCAAAACATGAGACGGGTCACCAACATACTTCTGGAGCATCAAAACATGGAACACCGGATGAATACTTCACAAGCTGGGACGCAAGGCAAGTCTATAGGACACCTCATCAATACTCTGAAGCACCTCAAATGGCCCAATGAACCGGGGACTCAGCCTTCCCCTCTTCCCGAACCTCATAACACCCTTCATGGGTGACACTTTCTCCCCAACCATGAAAGACACATCTCGGACCTTCCGGTCCGCATAACTCTTCTTCCTAGACTGCGCCATGCAAAACCGCTCCTGAATCATCTTCACCTTACCCAACGCATCCTGAACCAAGTATGTGCCCAATAGCCTAGCCTCGCCCGGCTCAAACTAACCAACCGGAGATCTACACCTCCTACCATATAAAGCCTCATACAGAGCCATCTGGATATTCGACTTATAACTATTATTATATGCAAACTCCACGAGTGGAAGAAACTGGACCAATGAACCCCCCAAATCAATGACACACGCACGCAACATGTACTCCAGAATCCGAATAGTACGCTCCGACTGCCCGTCGATCTGAGGATGAAACTTTGTGGTAAACTCAACCTGAGTACCTAACTCCCTCTGCACGGCCCTCCAAAACTGAGATGTGAATTGAGTACCTCTGTCAAAAATGATAGAAGCCGGAACCCCATGCAATCGGACAATCTCGCTGATATAAACCTCAGCTAACCACTCCAAAGAATAATTAGTACCAACGGGAATGAAGTGCGCGGACTTGGTCAGTCGATCCACAATAACCCATATAGCATCAAACCTCCTCGAAGTCCGTAGAAGCCCAACTACAAAATCCATTGTGATTCGCTCCCACTTTCGCTTCGGAATATCTAATCTCTGAAGCAATCCATCTGGTCTCTGGTGCTCATACTTAACCTTCTGACAGTTGAGACACCGAACCATGAACTCAACAATATCCTCTGTATTCGCCTCCACCATTAATGATGTCTCAGATCCAGATAGATCTTTGCGGCACCCAGATGGATGGAATACCGCAAACTATGGGCCTCAGCTAGAATCAAATCTCGAAGACCATCCATATTGGGCACATAAACCCGACCCCACATCCTCATGACCCCATCATCACCAATAATCACATCCTTGGCGTCACCGCGATGGACCCTGTCCTGAAGAACGAGCAAGTGTGGATCATCATATTGGCATGCTCTAATCTGATCATAAAGAGAAGACCTGGAGGCTACACAAGCCAATACCTGGGGGGCCTCTGATAGATCCAATCTCACCAACTGACCCGCTAAAGCCTGAACATCAAGTGCTAAAGTTTGCTCTGGTGCTGGAAGGTAGGATAGACTCCCCAAACTCTCTACTCTATAACTCAGGGCATCAACCACTACATTGGCCTTCCCCGGATGATATAAAATAGTGAGGTCATAATCCTTGAGAAGCTCCAACCATCTCCTCTGACGCAAATTCAGATCCTTCTGCTTAAGAAGATGCTGCAAGCTACAGGTGATCAGTGAAAATCTCATAATGCACTCCATACAAATAATGACGCCAAATCTTCAAGGCGTGGACAATAGCTGCTAGCTCAAGATCGTGCACTGGATAATTCTTCTCGTGCACCTTCAACTATCTGGAAGCGTAGGCAATCACCCTACCGTCTTGCATCAAAACTGCTCCAAGGCCAACTCTCGAGGTGTCATAGTAAACTGTATAAGAACCTGAACCCGTAGGCAAAACCAACACCGAAGCTGTAGTCAAAGCTGACTTGAGCTTCTGAAAGATATCCTCACACTCCTCAGTCCACTTGAACTGAGCACCCTTCTGGGTCAGCCTGGTCATAGGTGCTGCAATAGATGAAAATCCCTCTACAAAATGACGATAGTACCCTGCCAAACCAAGTAAACTGTGAATCTTGGTAGTTGATGACGGTCTAGGCCAGATCTGCACCGCCTCTATCTTATTTGGATCAATCTTAATACCCTCACTGGACACCACGTTCCCCAAGAACGCTACTGAATCAAGCCAGAACTCACACTTTGAAAAATTTGCGTACAACTTCTTCTCCCTCAAGGTCTAAAGCACAACTCTCAAATGCTGCTCATGATCCTCGTGAAATCGGATATACACCAAGATATCATTAATAAACACGATGATGAAGGAGTCAAGATAAGGTCGGAACACACTATGCATCAAGTGCATAAAGGCTGCTGGGGCATTGGTCAGCCCGAATGACATAACCAGAAACTCATAATGACCATACCTAGTCGGGCCCCCAAATTTTCAACTAATGATAGCCAGAACGCAAGTCAACTTTGGAAAATATCTCGGCACCCTGCAACTGATCAAAGAAGTCATCTATACGAGGAAAGGGATACCGGGTTCTTCACTGTAAACTTGTTCAACTGCCGATAATCAATACACATACGTATAGAACCGTCCTTCTTCTTCACAAACAACACCGGAGCACCCCAAGGTGACACACTAGGCCGAATGAACCCCTTATCAAAGAGTTCCTGAAGATGCTCATTTAATTCTTTCAACTACGCTGGTGCCATACGATAAGGTGGATAGAGATAGGCTGAGTGCCTGGCACCAGGTCAATACCAAAGTCAGTGTTCCTGTCAGGAGGCATGCCTGGCAGGTCTGCAGGAAAGACGCCCAAAAAATCAGAGACCACAAGAACCGAATCAATAGCGGGAGTCTCACCACTGACATCCCTCACGAAGGCCAAATACGATAAACACCCCTTTTCAACCATACGCTGATCCTTCAGGTAGGAAATCACCCTACTAGGTACGTACTCAGAAGAACCTCTCCACTCAACCCTCGGAAATCCTGTCATAGCTAAGGCCATGGTCTTATCGTGACAATCAAGAACAGCATGACACGGAGATAGCCAATTCATGCCCAATATCACGTCAAAATCGATCATGCTAAGTAACAATAGGTCCACTCGGGTCTCCAAACCCCCAATAGATATCACACGTGACTGATGCACACGGTCCACAACAATAGTATCGCCCATCAGAATCGACACATGAACTGATGTAACTAGAGACTCATGGGGCACATCCAGAAAATGGGCAAAATATGATGAAACATAGGAATATGTAGAACCAAGATCAAATAAAGCCAAAGAATCTCGGCGACAGACTAAGACAATACCTATGATTACTGCATCGGAGGCCATAGCATCTGGCCTGGCTGGAAGTGCATAGATACGAGTCTGGCCCCCACCTGCACGACCTCCCCCTCTAGGGTGGCCCTTACGGTCTGGCCCCCACCTTAGCTGTCTGGGCGGGTGGTGAAGTATCTGGAGCCGAATTCGAGGGCTGGCCCCTCTGCTGAGAAGAACCACCAGAACGATGGGGACACTGCCTCCACATGTGCCCAAACTCTCCACACTCAAAACAAATCCCTGAAGCTGGAGATGGAGTCTGATAGAAACCCCTGGCACCAGAATGGCCACTAGAAGAATCATGCATAGAGGAACTCTAAACTGGTGGTGCTCAAGCTGCACTCTGGGCTAGAAGGGAACCGAATGAAGAATGGTCGGGCTGAGAACTGCGGGGACCATGCCCCGAATATGCACCACTATAGGCTGGGCGGGCTGACATAGGAGGCCTGAATGAACGGCCTCTACCATGCTGAAACTACCCCCTGGAAGGAGCACCACTAGAACCACCTGATCCACGAGGCCTCTTGGCCACCCTCTCCTTCCACTCCTGGCAGCAAACCAACTCAATATCTCGAGCAATATCAACAACCTGCTCAATGGTAGCACCTGATACCCTCTCCCGAGTCATAAAAAGGCAGAGCTAATAAGTAAGGCCATCCACGAACCTCCTAACCCTGTCCCTATTGATAGGAACCAACTCGGTGGCATGGTGAGCCAACTCTGAAAAACTCATCTCATACTGCATCACTGATAGCTTCCCCTGACGCAACTACTCAAACTGCCTGCGCTGCTCCTCCCTGTGAGACTGCGGAACATACTTCTCCAAGAAGATAGTAAAGAACTGCTGCCATGTGAGAAGTGCTAAACCAACAGGCCTACGCCTCTCATAGGACTCCCACCAAGTAAAAGTAGCCCCAGAAAACTGAAAAGTAGCAAAAGAGACCCCACTGGTCTCCAGAATCCCAGTAGTACGAAGCATCCTCTAGCACTTATCCAGAATATCCTGGGCATCCTCACCCTCAGCACCACTGAATGTTGGAGCCTGAAGCCTACTGAATCTCTCTAGCTTACGTTGATCATCATTTGTCATAGCTGGAACCACGAAGTCCTGAACTGGAGCAACTGGCTCGGCTGGCACTACCCCCAGTGTCTGAAGGCCCTGAGTAAGCTGCTCCGGTGTCCGGGTAGCTGGAGTCTGTCTGCCTCCACCGGCCTGAGAAGTAGCAGCAGTAGAAGACGCAGCAACTGCCTAAGCAGGGGTGGTACATACAGTCAAGATCTGAACCAAGGTCTCCTGAAGACCCGGAATAACAATAGGCACTGCCGGTGCCTGAGCTTGTCCTGTTGGAGAATCTACGGCGAGAACCTGATCCTGAATAGTAGGTGGACCCTCTGGTACTACCCCGGCTGCTGCACGGGCTGGTCCCCTACCTCTATCACGGCCTTGATCGTGGACTCGACCCCTCGCTGGTCTAGCTGGTGGCTGGTCACCCTGATCGGTAGCGCGAGTCCTCACCATCTTTGAGAGAATGTAACAACAAAAGTTTAGATTTACCAAAATCAAGAAAATGGCACAATAGAATTCAAGAAAAATGAGATTGTTCCTAAGGGTTCTGAAGCCTCTCGAAGATAAGTACAAACGTCTCCGTACCGATCCGCACGACTCTACTAAACATGCTTATGACCGTTGAGTCCTATGTAACCTAGGCTCTGATACCAACTGTCACGACCCCAAATCCTAAACCGGTCGTGATGGCGCCTATCATCGAACTAGGCTAGCTAACAATCACATATTTACAGTTTCTTTTGAAAATTTCCAACTCATTTTCAATATTTCATAAACGTATATAAGTTTCTGAATCTTTTAACCAAAACAAAACAGCTAAACAGTCTACAACCATCCCCAAGATCCGGAGCCAACATGTCATGAGCATCTAAGGATAATACCAAAAATTCTACTTTCATAATACAAAATATCGGAATGAAGAACTAAGTCCAAAAATAAGAAAGGGAAACAGAGATGTTGTGGACGTTGAACAACTACCTCTATGTCCCGACTCGGGTTCCGCATGGAACTAGATGACTGATGCTCGGTACCAGCACCTGTATCTACACACAGGGCTGCAGAGAGTAATGTGAGTACGCCAACTCAGTAGTAATGAAAATAAATCAAGTCTAAGTAGTAAGAAACACATAAGATCAAATCATCAGTTCACAATAAGAACAGCCTTTCTTTCGAGCAGTATATATATATATATATATATATATATATA
>ML386841.1:745-85317 GCA_005239525.1 Nicotiana knightiana | reverse complement strand
GAGCTATATATATATATATATATATATATATATATATATATATATATATATATCAACATGCTTTAAAAGCCAGTTTCAGTAAAATCCTTTGAAAGATGTGTTTTCCAAAAATTTAAGAAATAAAATACACGAAGAGTTTAGTGTAAAATGAAATAAATAATAAATAGCCCCTCGGGCCAGAACATCACTCAGCATACCTCACAATCACTCAGTATCAGCCCCTCGGGCAACCTCACTGTCACTCATGCTTCCCAATCACTCGTCACTCGTCACTCGTCACTCGTCACTTGTCACTCCACTTAGTAGGTACCTGCGCTCACTGAGGGTGTGTAAAGACTGCGGAGGGCTCCTTCAGTCCAAGCGCTAAAAATCAAGCCACCTCGTGGTATCTCATATCCTCACAATCAGTCTCTCGGCCTCACTCAGTCAGAAAATCTCAGTAAGCCCCTCGGGCTATCAATAAAATGGGGTACTCGACCCAAAACATCATTTTATAACTGAAATAGTGTAAATAAGGTTGAGTTTCGAAAACAGTTAAGCATGATATGACTGAGTGTAAATCATAAGTTAATACAGTGACGAAATAGCAGTAAAAATCCCCCAAGGGGAATAAACAAGTCGACGCAAGGCCCCAAACAAGGCTTACAGCCCGAATATAACAATAGTTTTAGAACACAATTTAACATATGATTTAGAGTAAAATACGCAACTCAATAGTTGCCGCGGAAAGGACCAAGTCCAAATCCAAATCAGTGCACGCTACACACTCGCCATCTGGCATATGCGCCACTCCAAAACTATTGAAAAGATATGAAGTCCGGGGTTTCATACCCTCAGGACAAGATTTATAGTCATTACTTACCTCTACCCGGCCCAAATACTAATCTGCGATGCTCTTGCCTCTCGAATCGGCTCCCGACTGCTCTGAATCAAACCAAAACCAAATTAACATTATCAATATACGCTAAAAGAATAGGGCCCAATCGAAAACTACCAATTTTAGGCACAGTTCCCGAAATTGGCCAAACCCGAGCCCACATCTCAAGATTAGATAAAAATTGCATCACAAGAATCCTCATCCTTTCCCGAGTCGACACATATGAAATGCATCAATTAGACCACAAACAACCCCTAAATTCCTTAATTATATATCTCAATTTCCCAAGTCCTAAACCCCCCCAATTTATGCCATTTAATCCACTAATTCCAAGCCTAATCCGTCACATAGAATCGAGTTTATAGTCCGAGAAACTTACCTCCACCGAAGACCCTCGAAATCCTTATCCAAATTGCTCTTAAAATGACTCAACCCGCATGCAAAAGTGATGAGAAATGCCAAAAATTTGTGGAGGCACATAATTATACTTCCGGCCCAGTTAAACCGCACCTGCGGACCCGGACTAGCGGTCCCAGGTGCGCACCTGTAAAAATGACTTAAGTTTGGACTTACGCACCTGCGGCCCTCCTCTCGCACCTGCAGGCTCGCAGGCGCGACAAGGCATCCACACATGTGCTCCTTGGCCAGGTCCCACTCTTCCGCAGTTGCACAAGGACCATCGCACCTGCTGTCATCGCACCTACGGCTCCCCATCCGCAGGTGCGGCCACACCAGTAAAATGGCACCAGCAGCAGCTTTGCTGCAAATTCCTAAGTCCAAACCTCTGTTAACCATCTGAAATCAATCCCGAGCCCTCGGGCCCCAACCAAACATACCAACACATCCCATAACCTCATCAAACTTAGTCGAGCCTTCGAAACATAAAAAACAATGCAAAAACACAAAAATCACATCAAGTTCAAGCCAAAATGACATCCGATTGACTTGAAAATTTGTACACATCAAAAATGACATTACGAACCTGCTCCAACTTCCGGAATTCCATTCCGACCCCGATAACCTATTTTCCCCTGCCGACCGGGAATTGCCAAAAACTAACTTTTGCCAATTCAAGCCTAATTCTACACCGGGCATCAAAACTTCATTCCGAACACACTCCTAATTTTAAAATCACCTAACGAAGCCATCCAAGCCATAAAATCTATATTGTGAGTTCGTTTACCAATAAGTCAACTCCCAGTTGACTTTTTTTAATTATTAAGCCAATTTAAGAAACTAAGTGTCTCAGTTCTCACCACGACCACTCCGAACCCGAACCAACCGACCCAACACAACATAAATAGGCTAAGAAACATATGATAAAGCAGAAACCGGGTAAATGGGGCTAATCTCACCGAACCACCGGCCAGGTCGTTACATGATTTGCACCATATGAATTAGGGTAAGTGTTCTCTACTAAATTTTAGTTATATTTCATGAATTCATCTTCGTTTTTGGCATTTGATTGATGATTTCAAAGTGAAATTTGTGGGTTTTGTCTAAAATTTCATAAAGTAATTTTTAAAATTTTGAACATAGATTCAGAGTCGAATTTGAGTAAAACTATTATTGTTGGACACGTAATTGAATGGGTCGACAAATTTCGTGAGTTTTGTCGGGTTCCGATGTGCGGGCCAAGGTTGAGCTTTTTGACCATTTTGTGCTTTTCATTAAATATTCGACCTTTTTCGATTGGGATTGGTTCATTTAGCATTGTTTGATGTATTTGAGTAGTTTTTGGTTAGTTTTGAACCGTTCAGAGGTCGGTACATGCGGGATGATATTTTTGGATCATCGTTTGGCGTGTTGGGTATTAGATTTGGCTTTTTCAAGGTAAGTAACTCTTCTAAACTTAGTGTTGAAGGTATGAAACCCCACATTTCGTGTTATGTGATTTCTATTGAGGTGACGCACATGCTAGGTGACGGGCGTGTGGGCGTGCACCCTGTAAATTGGAACTCTGTGGTTCCCATGGCACTGTATAGTGGCCCTATTTTGTCAATATCTATGTTATCACCATTTGATAAAGTAATTGAGATGTCAATCATGCTAGATATCATGTTTAGACTTTATGCTGATACTGTTAAGACCCATATTGGTCGTTTCATGCTATCATTTCACAGAATTCATTGATATTTGTACTCAGTCATGTTCATGCATTTATGTCATATCTCAGTCTCAGTTGTTATTTATTGATACATCATATTCTTGTTGTCGGGCTAGTATCATGACACTGTGAGCCCGTGAGCGAGACTAAAGAGATAGATGACTGAGTAAGGTCGGGATCCTAGTTTCAAGGATATTGATACCATAGCACGTGAGTTATCTGTGTAGCACGTGAGTTATCCGTGCAGATCCAGTTATTGATATCATAGAATGTGAATTAACCATGCAACACGTTATTTGTACGTGTGGATCTAGATATTGATATTATGGCACGTGAGTTATCCGTGTGTAGTGCTTGAGCTGTAGGAGCCCCTCCGGAGTCTGAACACCCCCAGTGAGCGCAGTCGACTATAAACATGTGTGGATCAAGATACATGGCATTTGCATGCACACATGACATACCAGCATTTGCATGCACACATGACATACCGGCATTTGCATGCACGCATGACATACAAGTATAGAGATGCATTTTTCTTCATGTTATTTAGTATCGCGTCATCCATGAATTATTATATGCGTTGATGTGTGGGCTCAGAGAGGTATTTTATACTTGTTATTTGAAAAGAAAATGAAACATCTTACTTATTGCTGAAAAGTTTTTGGGAAAAATCATAGTTTTCAAACGTACTTGTGTTTCCGCATTTGTGACAAAATATTTGAGTTCTCACTAAGATAATTGAAAAACAGGCCTATTTTCTGGAACTGTGAGCGAGTTGAGCATTTTACTTCCGAGATACTCTTTTTATTACTTGTATTACGCTGTTGTGAACTGTTGTAGAATACTGGTATTGGACCCGTCCTAGTGTTAGCTCGTCACTGCTTTCAATCTAAGGTTAGGTTTGTTACTTACTCAGTATATGGGGTTAGTTGTGCTGATACTACACTTCTGCACATTACGTGCAGATATCGATTGTTGTTATTGATGTGCTCGATGGTTGCGGGGCTTGAGGAGGTACCGACGTCCCTGTTGTAGTTTCCTCCTTGTTCGGGGTAGCCTTAGATAATAAAAACTCTATTTATGTACTTTTTAAACAAACTATGTATTTATTTCATTTTTTGCTTTGTAAAATCTATTTGTAGAAGCTCATGATTTGTACTACCAGTTCTTGGGAAATGTACAAAATTTTGTAAATTACTTTCATTTAATTGTCTTGTTAATATAATTGAAATTGGATAATTAATAGTTGCCTTACCTAGCAGGTTGGGTTAGGTGCCATCACGACTAGTGAATTTTGGGATGTGACAATATGGTGAGTGGGAAAACATGTGCATCGTTTAAAATAGAAATGAGAGCATCATTAGATCTATATGGCATCTATAGAACAACAAATATAAGAAATTCAAAAAGAGTCATTCAAAGTTAAGGGAGGTATACTTCTCGATGGAAAAAGCATACACTCAGGATGAATTTAATAGTCTAATGGAAAATTTGGAGAAAGTAGATATTCGGGTGAAAGAATACTTGGAATTAGTTGGATACGAAAAGTGGGCTAGGTTGTGTGCACCTTTTAACCGGGGATGGACTATGACGTCAAATATTGCTAAATAAATGAATGTCGTACTTGTATCAACAAGAGAATTGCCAATATACGACTTCCTAGAAGAAGTTAGAAAGATGTTTGGACGTTGGAATTACAGCAATCAGAAAGAAGCTTCACACATGTATACAACGTTTTTGAAGAAATACCGAGATATGCTTACTTTGAATGAGGCAATGTCTACACGTATGACCGTACGTTTTTTTTTCTATAAGTCCTTGCATCATGTATTTATGCCTGATATAGCATGTATTTATTTATGATATGATTTCTACTATTAACATACTATATGCTCTTTGTATTATAGCACTTGTGTTGTGATGACCCGATAGGTCATCTTATGTTATAGAACCAAATTCATTTTGTCCTTCCTCGATTTGCGCGCACTATTCGTGTATTAGCCCGGAAGGCTTATATGTTAAAATCTGATAAAAACAAAAAAGAATTGCCGAAAAACTTTATTTAAGTTGACCTTGGTCAAAATTTTTGGTAAAAGGACCCGGATTTGGTTTTGACAATTTCGGTGGGCCCATATCGAATTATGGGACCTGGGCATATGCCCGGAATCGAAGTCGGAGGTCCCTAGCCCGAGTTATGAAATTTTGTTGAAATTAAAAGTCTGAAAATTTAATGGTTTTTAAGAATTGGTTGATGTTGGCCTTGTTGATACCAGGTCCGATTCTGTAGCTCGGCACAAGTCCAATATAATATTTATGACTTATCCGTGAAATTTGGTAAGAAACGAAGATGGTTTGGCAAGATCGGACATCCGATGGTAAAATAGAGATTTTATAGTTTTCTTGAAAATTTCATTTGATTTGGTGTTCAATTCGTAGTTTTAGGTGTTACTTTGGTGATATGATCGCGTGAGCAAGTTCGTATGATGTTTTTAGACTAGGGTGCACTTTTAGTTCAGAGACCCGAGGGCTAGGGTGAGTTTCGGATAGGCTACGGAGTGAATTAGACTTAGAGATTTTAGCTGGTGTGCATCACACCTGTAGGTCTCGCATTTGTGAGATCTGGCTCGCAAATGCGAGCCTCGCAATTGCGAAGAACACATCACATTTTCGAGATGTTGGGCTGGCAGGTTGACTTCGCATTTGCGAAGTATTGGTCGCATTTGCGAACACATGTTCACATTTGCGAAGACTGCAGGCCCAAGAACCTTTTCGCATTTGCGAAGCCCAAGTCGCCAATGCAACATCTGGAGCTGAAGAAAATGAGACTTAGACGGGATTTTTGATTCATTTCCCAAATTTTCAAAATCTAAAACACAAGAGGCGATTTTCCAAAGAACTTTTCTTCCTCAAATCATTGGTAAGTGATCTTAAACTAATTTCTTTCAATTTTCACTACTTTTTCATAAGATTCAACAAAAAATCTAAGATTTTCATGGTGAAATTGGGGGGTTTTGGGTAGAAATTAGATATTTGATAAATTGGGGATTTAGACCTCAAATTCAGGTCAGATTCCAAAAGCAATTATATAACCAGGCTCGGGGTGAATGGGTAATCAGGTTTTGGTCTGAATTTTGGGTTTGGACCAAGCAATCCCGGGCGTTGATTTTTTTTGACTTTTTCAAAAAGGGCGTAAATTGAATTATTTACAATCGTGTGTAGTTTTTAAGGCTTTATTTGAATTTTTTGGTTGGTAATTTGCTAGATTCTATTGATTCAGGGGATTATTTGAAGGGAAAAGCTGTGATTAAGCTTTAAGTTGGACGTTGGAGCAAGGTAAGTGTCATGCTTAACCTTGACTTGAGGGATTAGGACTTAATTATCTATTTTCTACGTGTTTAGATGTTGTGTACCGTGTATAGGTGAGGTGACGAGTACCTATGGCGTTGTTGTCGGGTTATAGCACGCGGGTGGGTCATGTTCTTGTAATTGTTGCTTTCCTTGATCATATTATGCATGCTTAGACTAGTTAATCGTAATGTTGATCATTATTACCATGTTTATTGATTTTGGTATTGATTGATGTTGAATCAAGTTGAGGTTGGTATTGTGGAGCCGAATGTCGATGTAAGATTTGATCCTGTTGTTTCTATCTCCCTATTGTCATTGTTCATTATTTTAGTGAGGGAATGTGTTAATGCACGAAGGGTGATGTCGTGCTATTTCGATTGACTTTATGTGAGGTTGAGAGTGTTCATGAACGAAGGGTGATGTTGCGCCATATTGTGATTGTAATGCACGAAAGATGATGTCGTGCCATGTTATGAGAGTTAATGCAAGAAGGGTGATGACGTGCAATTTCTATTATATTATGGTGAGGATGAGAGTAAAAGCATGAAGGGTGATGCCGTGTACTTTTCCTTTATTGTGTTCATTGATTCTTGTTGATTCATAGTGTATTTACTATTCAAGTTACCTTTATGCTGAAATTCTCTATCTCGTATTTCCCCTCAACATGTTTCCCCTCCCGATATTACGTGCTTAGTTCCTTACAGTTATTTGTATATACACTGTTAAACTGTACTTGTTTGATTGTAGGTGTCTTGTTTTAGCCTCGTCACTACTTTGTCGAGTTTAGGCTCGACCCTTCCCAGTACATGGGGTTTGTTGTACTAATACATTAGTTTGCACTTTCTGTGTAGATTTTGGTACCGGCTTGGGTTGATCGAGAGTTTTGCTGTTGGCACCGTTATCCGGAGACTCAAGGTAGATTCTGTCAGCGTTCACAGACCTTGAAGTCCCCGTCTATCTTTGTTATTTTATTGTTTCTTTCATTCAAACAGTTGCACTTCTTTCAGACTTGTATTTGTAGTAAATCCTAGATTGCTGAAGAATTGTGACACCAGATCTCGAGTAGTGATAAATGATGAAATTGTTATAATATATTGCACTCTTCATAGCTTATATACTGTTAATTACTGAATTGTATTAGGGTTGATATAATAATACACTAACATGGCTTTCCTAGCAAGTGGAATGTTAGGCATCATCACGGCCCCGATGGTGCGAATTCCGGGTTGTGACAAGTTGGTATCAGGGCACTAGGTTGCCGAGGTCTCACAATTCACGAGCAAGCTTAGTAGAGTCTGGGGGGTCGAAATGGAGACGTCTGTACTTATCTCCCAGAGGCTATAAAGTTTAGGAACAAATTTCACTTATATTCTTCTTTGTCGTGCGACTTTGTTTTATCAATACTGATTGGACTCTTCTACTCTTATTCTCTCGCAGATGACGAGAACCCATAATGCTTATTCAATTAAGCAGCAGCCAGAGCCTCCAGTATAAGCTCCTACGAGGGGCAGAGGTTGAGGTAGGGGCAGGGCTCAGCCTAGAGCCCCAGCAGCAGCCTAGAAGTGAAGTCTCAGGTAGAGTTTGAGGAGGAGCCTCAAGCCCAAACTGTTCCTGCCGGACCAGCTCAGGTTCCGGAGGGGTTCATTGCCACCCCCATGCTTCAGGATACTTTGGTCCGTTTGGTGGGCCTTATGGAGAGAGTGGCCCCGAATGGCACATTTCCCATGGCATCAGTCATCTCTCAGGATAGAGGAGGAGCACATACTTCTCCCACTCACACTCTGGAGCAGATGGCTCCCCAGCATCAGACTCTAGAAGCTCAGCCAGTCAGAGCAATTCAGCTGGTTGTTGCGTGTCTTCTGAGGCCTTATGTAGATTGGACAAGTTCACCAAGCTCTTTCCTGTTCACTTCAGTGGTGCTACTTCAGAGGATCCCCAGGAGTATCTTGACAGTTGTCATGAGGTTCTTTAGAACATGGGTATAGTGGAGAACAATGGGTTAAATTTTGTTGCATTCCAGATGACTGGTTCCTCCAAGAAATGGTGGAGAGATTATTTATTGACCAGACCAGCAGGGGTCGCCTGCTCTTCCTTGGGACAAGTTCTCTCAGCTCTTTTTGGAGAAGTTTCTCCCTAACAAATTGCAAGAGGAGAATCACCGTCAGTTCGAGCATCGTTAGTAGGGCAGTATCACTGTTACTCTGTATTAGACTCCTTTTGTGGATTAGGCCCGTCATGCTCTTCTTTTACTTCCTACCGAGAGAGAGAGGCTGAGGAGGTTTATTGAGGGAATTGTTCAGCCTGCCAAGTTGCAGATGGCTAAGGAGACCAGGAGTGAGATTTCTTTTCAGAAGGCTGCCAATGTTGCCCGCCGAGTTGAGATGGTTCTTGCTCAGGGAGGTCAGGGGTATGACAAGAGACCTCGTCATTCCGGCGGGTTCATCGGTGCCTCATCTGAAGGCAAGGGCACTTTGGTAGAGGTCATCCTCCCAAGACATTTCATTCAGCACTCAAGGCATCCCACGGTGCTCGAGGTGGTCTTGGCCCTCATATGACCTATTCTGACCAGTTAGCCTACAGTGCACCACCAACTCCTATCCATTCACCGCCGCTCCAAAGATTTCAGGGTGGCTACTCTATTCGACAGGGTCAATTTCATGGTCAGCAGCACATCAGTCGAGGTCTTGTTATACTTGTGGTGACCCGAGGCACATTGCTAGATTTTGCCCTCGTGCATTGAGCAGTTCGTAGCATCAGAGTTCTCGTGCCATGGTCCCGGTACTGGGTGTTGCATTGTCCGCTCAACCAGCTAAAGGTAGGGGTCAGGCAGCCAGAGGTGGTGGTTCGACCATTAGAGGTGGAGGTCAAGACGCTAGAGGTGGAGGCTAGCCAGCCATGGGCCGTCCTAGAAACGTATTTCAAAGTGGTAGGGCCCAACCCCGATGTTATGACTTTCCAGCCAGGCCTAAGGCTGAGTCATCTAATGTTGTTATTACAGGTACTATTTCAGTTTGCAATAGAGATGCTTCAGTTCTATTTGATGGGTCTATTTACTCCTATGTGTCATCTTATTTTGCTTCATATTTGGTTGTGCCTCGTGATTCTTTGATTGAACTTGTATATATGTCCATGACTGTGGCGGATGCTATTGTTGTAGATCGGGTTTATCATTCGTGTGTGGTCACCATTAGGAGCCTTGAGACTAGTGTAGATCTTTTACTTCTCGATAAGGTTGATTTTGATATTATTTTGGGTATGGACTGGATATTACCTTATCATGCTATATTGGATTGTCACGCCAAGATGGTGACCTTAGCCTTGACGGGGTTTCCTCGATTAGAGTGGAGAGTGACTCCTAGCCACTCTACCAGCAGGGTTATCTCTTACATGAAGGCTCGGCGTATGGTCGAGAAGGGGTGTTTAGCCAGTTTGGCTTATATTCGTGATTCTAGTGCAGAGGTTCCTTCTATAGATTTCGTGCATGTTGCTCATGAGTTTCAGAGGTATTTCATGCAGACCTGCCGGGGATGCCACCCGACAGGGATATTGATTTCCATATTGATTTGGCTCCGGGAACTCAGTCCATTTGCATTATGTCATACCATATGGCCCTGCCAGAGTTGAAAGAATTGAAGGAACAATTGTAGGATTTGCTTGATAAGGGCTTCACTAGACCTAGTATCTCGCCCTAGGGTGCACCGGTGTTATTTGTGAATAAGAAGGATGGATCAATGAGGATGTGCATAGACCAACGACAGTTGAACAAGGTCACCATTAATGGCAAGTATCCATTGCCGAGGATTAATGATTTATTTGATCAGATTCAGGGTGCCAAGGTGTTTTCGAAGATTGATTTGAGATCTGGCTACCATCAATTGAGGATTAGGGCATCCGATGTCCCTAAGACAGCTTTTCGAACTCGGTACGGGCATTATGAGTTTCTAGTGATGTCTTTTGGGTTGACAAATGCCCCAGCATCATTCATGGATTTGATTATCCGAGTTTTCAAGATTTATTTGGACTCCTTTGTGATTGTGTTTATTGATGATATCTTGATCTACTCCCGCAGTCGAGATGAGCATGAGTAGCATCTTAGAGTTGTGCTTCAAACTCTGAGGGACAACCAGTTATATCAATGTTTTTGAAGTGCGAGTTTTGGTTGGATTCACTCGCTTTCTTGGGCCATGTTGTATTAGTAGAGTTCATTCAACTAGATCCTAAGAAGATTGAGACAGTCTAGAACTGGCCTAGACCCACTTCAGCTACAGAGATCAGGAGTTTCTTGGGTTTGGCGGGCTATTACCGTCGATTTGTGGAGTGGTTTTCATCTATAGCATCCCCGTTGACCAGGTAGACACATAAGGGTACCTTATTCAGATGGTCAAACGAGTGTGAGTCGAGTTTTCAGAAGCTCAAGAATTCTTTGACTACATCACCGGTGTTGGTGTTGCCCACGGGTTTAGGATCGTACACGGTGTATTATGATGCCTTCCGTGTTGGGCTCGGTGCGGTATTGATGCATGAGGGCAGTGTGATTTCTTATGCCTCGCGGCAGTTGAAGGTTCATGGGAAGAATTACCCTGTCCATGATTTAGATTTGGCTGCATTGTTCATGCGCTGAATATTTGGAGGCATTGATCATCGGAGCCTTCAGTATTTGTTTAAGGAAAATGATCTCAATTTGAGGTAGAGGAGGTGGTTGGAGCTATTGAAAGACTATGATATCACCATCTTGTACCATCCAAGTAAGGCTAATATGGTGGCCGACGCATTGAGTAGGAAGGAAACGAGTATGGGCAGCCTTGCATTCGTTCTAGTCGTTGAGAGGCCGCTAGCATCAGATGTTCGGACTTTGGCCAACCAGTTTGTGAGGTTGGATATTTCAGAGCCCAGCCATGTTCTAGCTTGTACTGTCGCTTGGTCTTGCTTATTTGAGCATATCAGAGATCGAAAGTATGACGACCCTCATTTGTTGGTCCTTAGGGACACAGTGCGACACGGTGGTGCCAAGCAGGTTATTGTTGGTGATGACAGAGTCTTGAGGAAGTAGGGTCATGTTTATGTTCCTAATATGGATGGACTTCGTGAGTTGATTCTTGAGGAGGCCTATATTTCCTGATATTCTATTCATCCGAGCTCCGCAAAGATCTATCAAGACTTGCAGCAGCATTATTGGTGGAGGAGGATGAAGAAGGATATAATTTCTTATGTAGCTCAGTTCCTGAATAGTCAGCAAGTGAAGTATGAGCATCAGAGACTTAGTGGTTTTCTTCAGAGGATAGATATTTCTGAGTAAAAGTTGGAGAGTATCAGTATGGACTTCGCTATTGGAGTCCCACGGACTCAGAGGAAGTTCGACGTTGTTTGGGTTATTATGGACAGGCTGACTAAGTCAGCGCATTTCATTCCTATGGCATTTACCTATTCTTCGGAGCGGTTAGCAGATATTTATATCCGTGAGATCGCCCTTCTTTACGGTGTGCCCGTGTATATTATTTCTAATCGAGATACGCAGTTCACCTTGCACTTCTGGAGGGCAGTACAACGTGAGTTGGGCAAGCAGGTTGAGTTGAGCACAACATTTAATCCTCAAACGAACGGACAGTCCGAATGCACTATTCATATTTTGGAGGATATGCTCCACACATGTGTTATAGACTTCGGGGGATTGTGGGATCAGTTCTTTCCCCTTGCAGAGTTTTCCTACAACAACAGTTACTAGTCGAGCATCCAGATGGCTCCCTATGAGGCATTATATGGCAGGTGGTGTCAGTCGCCAGTTAGGTTGTTCGATCCGGGGGAGGCTCGAGTTTGTGGTACAAATTTAGTACAGTATGCCTTGGATAAGGTCAAGATTATTCAGGACCGACATCGCACAGCTTAGTCCAGGAAGAAGAGTTATGCCGACCGTAGAGTTCATGATATTGCATTCATGGTCGGGGGGAGGGGAGTGTTGCTCCGGGTATCACCCATGAAGGGTTTCATGAGATCTGGGAAGAAGGGCAAGCTGAGCCCTAGGTATATCGGAACTTTTGAGATTCTTGAGAGAGTGAGAGAAATGGCTTAAAATCTTGTGTTGCCTACGGGGTTATTAGCAGTTCATCCAATGTTCCATGTATCCATGCTACGGAAGTATCACGTAGATCTGTCCCATGTGTTAGATTTCAACTCTGTCGTGTTGGACAAGGATTTGACTTATGAGGAAGAGAAGGTGGCCATTCTAGCCTAGCAGGTTCGTCAGTTGAGGTCGAAGTGTTATCCTTTCGTCCAAGTGCAGTGGAGAGGTCATCCCATGAGGCACCAACTTGGGAGTACGATTTAGACATACGGAGTAGATATCCCCACCTATTCTCCAGTTCAGTACTATTCTATGTTCGTTCGAGGACAAATGGTTATTTTAGCGGTGGAGAATGTGGTGACCCGATAGGTCATCTTATGTTTTAGAATCAAATTATGTATTTTGAAGCCTTTAGAACCTCATTTTAGCTTTCCTCGATTTGCATGCGCAGTCCGAGTATAGGCACAGAAGGCTTATATGTTAAAATATGATAAAAAAATGCCTAAAAACTTCATTTAAGTTGAATTCAGTCAACATTTTTGGTAAAGGGACCCTGATTCATGTTTTGACAATCACGGTGGGTCCGTATCAAAATATGGGATCTGGGCGTATGCCCGGAATTGAAATCAGAGGTCCCTAGCCCGAGTTTTGAATTTTTGCTGAAATTAAAAGTCTGAAAATTTAATGGTTATTAAGAATTGGTTGATGTTGGCCTCGTTGATATCGGGTCCATATTTTGGTTCCGGAGCCCGATACATGTGCAATATAATATTTATGACTAATTCGTGAAATTTGGTAAGAAACGGAGTTGGTTTGACATGATTAGGATGTCCGCTGGTAAAAATAGAGATTTCATAGTTTTCTTGAAAATTTCATTTGATTTGGTGTTCAATTCGTAGTTCTGGGTGTTATTTTTGTGATTTGATCGCGCGAGCAAGTTCATATGATGTTTTTAGACTAGGGTGAACTTTTTGTTTAAAGCCTCGAGGGCTCGGGTGAGTTTCGGATAGGCTATGGAGTGAATTGGACTTATAAATTTAGTTGGTGTGCATCACACCTGCAGGTCTCGTATTTGCGAGATCTGGCTCGCAAATGCGAGCATCGCAATATTGAAGAACCCATCGCACTTGCGAGCAGTTGGGATGGTGGGTGGACTTTGCATTTGCGAAGTATTGGTCGCATTTGCGATCATCTTTAGTTCGCATTTGCGAACACATGTTCGCATTTGCGAAGACTGCAGGCCCAGGAACTTTTTCGCATTTGCGAAGAAAATGAGACTTAGACGGGATTTTTGATTCATTTCCCAAATTTTCAGATCCTAAAACACAAGAGGCGATTATCCAAAGAACTTTTCTTCCCCAAATCATTGGTAAGTGATCTTAAATTAATTTCTTTCAATATCTCACTACTTTTTCATGAGATTCAACCAAAAATCTAAGGTTTTCTTGGTAAAATTGGGGTTTTTGGGTAGAAACTAGGGATTTTATAAATTGGGGATTTAGATGTCAAATCGAGGTCAGATTCCAAAACCAATTATATAACCGAGCTCGGGGTGAATGGGTAATCGGGTTTGGGTACGAATTTTGGGTTTGGACCAAGCAAGCGCGGGTGTTGACTTTTGATGACTTTTTCAAAAATGGCCTAAATTGAATTTTTTACAATCGTGGGTAGTTCCTAAGGCTTTATTTGAATTGTTTGGTTGATAATTTGCTAGATTCTATTGGTTCGAAGACTGTTTTGAAGGTAAAGGCTGTGATTGAGCTTCGAGTTGGCCGTTGGAGTGAGGTAAGTGTCGTGGTTAACCTTGGCTTGAGGGATTTGGACATAATTGTCTATTTTCTACGTGTTTAGATGTTGGGTATCATGTATAGGTGAGGTGACAAGTACTTATGCGTTGTTGTCGGGTTAGAGCGTGCGTGTGGGTCCTATTCTTGTAATTGTTGCTTTCCTTGATCATATTATTCATGCTTAGACTAGTTAATCGTAATGTTTATCATTATTACCAGGTTTACGGATTTTGGTATTAATTGATGTTGAATCAAGTTGAGGTTGGTATTGTGGAACCTAATGTCGAAGTAAGATTTGATCTTGTTGTTTCTATCTCCCTACTATCATTGTTCATTATTTTGGTAAGGGAGAGTGTTAATGCACGAAGGGTGATGTCGTGCCGTTTCTATTGACTTTATGTGGGGTTGAGAGTGTTAATGCATGAAGAGTGATGTCGTACCATTTCTATTATATTATGGTGAGGATGAGAGTAAAAGCACGGAGATGCCGTGCAATTTTCCTTTATTGTGTTCATTGATTCTTGTTGGTTCATAGTATATTTATTGTTCAAGTTATCTTTCTGCTGAGATTCTCTATCTCGTATTTCCCCTCAGCATGTTTCCCATCCCGATATTACATGCTTAGTTCTTTACCGTTATTTGCATACATACTGTTAAACTATATATGTTTGATTGTAGGTGTATTTTCTTAGCCTTGTCACTACTTCATCGAGGTTAGGCTTGACACTTACCAGTACATGGGGTTGGTTTTACTGATACTGTAGTCTACACTTTCTGTGCAGATTTTGGTATCGGCTCGGGTTGATCGAGAGTTTAGTTGTTGGCCTCGCTATTCGGAGACTCAAGGTAGATCTGTCAGTGTTCACAGACCTTGAAGTCCCCGTCTATCTTTGTTGTTTTACTGTTTCTTTCATTCAAACAGTTGCACTTCTTTCAGACTTGTACTTGTAGTAAATTGTAGATTTCTAAATAATCATGACACAGATCTCAGGTAGTGATAAATGATGAAGTTGTTATAATATTTCGCACTCTTCATAGCTTATTTACATTTAATTACTTAATTGTATTAGGATTTATATAATAATACACTAACGTGGCTTGCCTAGGAAGTTGTGATGACCCAAAAGGATCATCACGTACATTCTATCTAATTCTATGTTCTGAGGTCGTAAAAACCTCCTTCTATCTCACCTCAATTTGCATGCACAGCCCGGGCGTGTAGCCGCGAAGCCTTTATCTGAAAAGCTAAGAAAAAATGAAAATTTTCTATTGGAAATTTGAATAAAGCTGACTTCAGTCAACGTTTTTGGTAAACAGACCCGAACCCGTGATTTGACAGTCCCGAAGGGTCCGTAGAAAAATATGGGACTTGGGCGTATGCCCGGAATCGAATTCCGAGGTCCCAAGTCCGCGAAATGAATTTTTAAAGAAAATTATTTTCTGGAAAATATAAAAGTTTTTGAAAATGAAATTTGAGAGGAAATCTGTGATATCAGGCCCGCATTATGATTTCGAAGCCCGATTCAGGTTCGATATGATTTATATGTGTTATATGTGAAATTTGGCAAGAAACGGGCTTAATTTGACGTGATTCGGACCTAAAATGCAAAACATAATGTTTATAGAAGTTTGAAGAATTTTTATGGATTCTTAGTTTAATTCATCGTATTAGTGTTGTTTTATGTTGTTTAAAACGTCGAGCGAGTCCGTGTTAGGTTATATGACTTGTGTATGTGGTTGGACGAGGGCCTCGGGTACCTCTAGGATGCTCATCGGGTTTTAATAGCACTTGGGAGACAACTGAACCATTGCTGGTTCTGGTGTCTCGTACCTGCGATGGACCTTCCGCAGGTGCGGACACGCAGGTGCGACGAGGAACTCGCAAGTGCAGAACTTAGCTCAAACCTCTGATCCTCGCAGGTGCGGTTAGTTTTCTGCAGGTGCGACCCCATACTTTTCAGTGGGTTTTCGCACCTGCGATGATAGTTCCGCTGGTGGGGGACCGCAGGTACGGTCCTAGGGGCGCAGGTTCTGAATTGCTGGGCAGAAAAGGGGCAGAACCGAGGGTTTATGTTATTTTCACTATTTTCGAATTGAAGAGCTCGGGAGAGACGATTTTTGAAGGCTTTTACTACCGGGTAATTTGGGCAAGTGATTTCTATCCATTATAGACCAATTTCCATGTTTCCAATCTTAAATCTAACCTTTAATTTCGAAAATTTGGGGTAGAAAATGTGATAAACTTCATAGACCGAATTATTGAGTTTTGATTGGCTTTTTGACCTCCCATTTGAGAGATTTTCATATGTATAGACTTATGAGTGAATGGGTGTCCGGAAAATATAATTTTTACCCGAATCCGAGACGTGGGCCCGGGGAACTTTTTGTGCAATTTTCCTAATTTCACATCTTAGCTTCAAATTTATCTGTTAAACTAGTTGCTTGTAGTATTATTTACACGATGCTATTTATTTGAGTAGATTTGGGACATTGGGAGTCGGATAACCGTTGCAAGAACGTGATTCCAAGTTTGTTTTGAGCGGTTGAGGTAAGTATCTTGCCTAACCTTGTGGGGGAAATTTCCCCTTAGGATTTGAGTCTTCTATGTTGATTGTAGTCCGTGTACGCGAGGTGACGAGCGCATGCTCAGATTTATTTGTTGAAAGTTGACCCCTTTAGGAATCTTAGATCCTTATATTCGCTGAGTATGAATTGTCCTTAGCATGATTGAATTTCCTAATTTCTAGCGTCATCTTTATTTTCTTAAATGTGGAAGTTCTTACTTTTGGATTTACTCCTATTGCCTATTTGACTTCTAATTGACTTATCTGAAGGTTTTATTCCGTTTATTGTCATGCTATATCTTCTTAACTACGTATCTCAATTTGCAATTAATTTCATCTTAACCTATAATTGTTTTGGTCTCAAATGAAGTTATGATTATTCTCTTCTGCTTGCCCTTAAGTGGAAATTGTCGAATATTCTCGTAACTGCTCAACTTTAAAGGAAGTTTAGATATTTTATACCTTCGTGACTTGCCTTATATGGAGTTATCGGATTTGTGTTGATTTCTTTTGTTCACCCGTGTAATTAGGTGCGGCTGTTACATGTTATTTCCCTTCCTTGTTGGGTAATTCGTAATATGCCTAGCTCTCCTTATTATGTTTAATTCTCGTGAACTAGTTTTGCCTATCTTGTGGTCGAAGGCTCTTAAGTTGATGTATTAGTTGTATCTTGAACTGTTGCCACTGTTGTTGTTGTATTTGTTGTGGTGATGCACGAGGTTTCTGCTGTGCCGTTGTTGATATGGGGATTTTCATGAGGTTTCTACCGTGCCGTGTTACTATTGATAATTGCACATGAGGCGTGATAAGGCGGGATACGAGATTGAGTGTTTTGCATGTGGCGTGACAAGGTGGGAAAATGTTTATGCACGTGTGGCGAAACAAAGCGGACATATATTGTACTATTGTACACATGGCGTGACAAGGTGGGCTATGTCAGGGATTGTTGTGATACTTGTGTTGGCCTGGGGGCATTCCATGTTTTTGATATTGTGTACTGGACACTTACCGTGTGAGATCATTCGTGTGGAAATTTATAAGATGAAAATGTACGTGTTGCCCCTTTGTTTTCCTTATGTCTATTGGTTGTTGAAATCATGTTAGGACACCTGCACAAGCATACACGTAGTTAAGTACTACTAATGGATTTAGGACTCCTTGTTGTTGTCAAGTATAGAACTCTTGTTGTGCTTACCGTATGGGTGGGAATGACCCAATTTGCACGTGAGTCGTCCGTGCAGTTAGTACTCGAATGAGGGCGCAAGATGCCAAGTGTTAGGGTTCGGATATTGGGACCCGTAAATGATGATTTGTCCGAGGTTCGGAACCTCGTTGAGATGACTATGAATTTGATGTAGAAGTGGTTGAAGTTGTTGAGTCATTACATGCTCGTGTTGTATATGTACGTGTTGGAGTTTTCTGTGTTCTATTCAGTCGTTGGGTTACTTCATGGTTTCTGCTGATACTTATTGTTTTCCTTCTTTATCGAATTCACTGTCTTGTTAGCTATATTGCGTAGCCTTTATGTGTATATCATTATTTCCCTGATTCCTATATTGATACTTGATCAGTTTTTATTAGAGCAGTGGGTGTCTTGACTAGTCCTCGTCACTACTTCACCGAGGTTAGTCCTGATACGTACTGGGCACCGCTGTGGTGTGCTCATACTACTCTCCTGCACATCTTTGTGCAGATTCCAGGTTTTCGCATAGCCGGACGATTGATTGATAGTAGCGCGGTTGCTGTTGTGGAGACTCAAGGTTAAACCGCTTCAGCGTTCGCGGTTTCGGAGTCACCATCTTATATTTTTATTTGCACTGTTGCACATATTTCTAAACAGTGGTATTTTTAGGAGATTTAGTGTAAATTCTTAAAAGCTTATGACTTGTACTTCCGGGTTTTGGGAATATAAAATGAGTAAAGAGTTATTTATTTCAGAAAAGTATTAGATTCTATTTATTATTGTTGTTATTCCTGAATATTAGGCTTACCTAGTCCTTAAGACTAGGTGCCATCATGATACCCAACGGAGGGAAATTTGGGTCGTCAAATGTTGGTATTAGAGCTGAGGTTCATAAATGCTAGGAGTCATAAGCGGGTTTGATAGAGTCTTGCGGATCGGTACGGAGACGTCTGTAATTATCTTCTGGAGGCCACGGAAGTATCAAGACAATTTCACTTCCTTCATTCCTATCGTGCGAGTTCATTGGTCTTGAAGTTTGAAATTTATCATTCCATTCTCTCACAGATGGTGAGGACGCGAGCTGTAGATTCTGAGGAGGTTACCCCCAGAGCAAATGCCGCCAAGGGCAGGGGTAGATCCAGAAGCCAACGAGGGGCACGTGCCGCAGCTAGAGCACCTGAAAGAGCAGCCGTTGAGGAGTCGCCGGCAGTTCCAGTTGGGGGACCGGAGGCACCTGTTGTTACACCCGGACTTCAGGAGACCTTGGCACAGTTCTGGGATGTGATTGGTACATTGACTCAGGCGAGATTAATTCTGAGTGCACCAGCTACTTCACAGGGTGGGGGAGGAGCTCAGACTCCCATCACCCATACTCCGAAGCAGCGAGATCAGGTTGGTTAGGTTCGAGGTGTTATGGCAGTACATCTTGGGATCCCAGCTCCGCCCGTGGTTAGGACACCAGCATCTGAGGAGGAACAAATAAGACTCGAGAGGTACAAGAAGTACCACCCTCCTACCTTCAGTGGATTGGCGACAGATGATGCCCAGGGTTTCCTGGAGGAGTTTCACCGCATTCTTTGTACTATGGCTATTGTGGAGACTAGTGGGGTTGCTTTCATTACGTTCCAGCTAAGGGGAGCGGCTTATCAATGGTGGTGGGAATATGAGTTGGGTAGCCCGACCGAGTCAGCTTCACTTACATGGGATCAATTTTTAGAGATGTTCTTAAGAGAGTTTGTACCTCAGCCCCTCCGAGATGCATGGCGCGGGGAGTTTAAGCGGATGTGCCAGGGCACTATGTCAGTATCAGAGTATGCCGTCAGGTTCAGTGATTTGGCCAGACATGCATCTACTTTGGTTGCTACTGTTAGAGAGCATGTTTGCAGATTCATTGAGGGCTTCAGGCGTGATATTCGATTTAGCATGGCTCGGGAGTTAGATTCGGATATTTCATTTCAATAAATAGTAGGGATTGCTCGCAGAGTTGAGGGTATGCTGGATCATGAGAGAGACAACAGGCGGGACTATGATAGAGATGTCAGACAAGGTTAGGAGAGAGAGGGCAGAGAGGTGAGGAGGCCTCGTGGGCCGGAGAGATTTTCTGATCCTTATTATGGAGGCAGGGTACGACACGGTAGAGGTTTTATGGGTCAGCCAGTTCAGTTTGCATTGCCGGCTTCGCATGGGGTTTTAGGTACTCATGGGTCTCAAAGTACTCGAGCCGTGCAGTTTCCACAGCCACATCAGCAGAGAGGTTGTTTTGAATGTGGAGATATCATCCACATGATGAGAGATTGTCCCAGGCTCCGGGCAGATGTGTTACAGCAGGGCACTTAGGCTAGTAGAGGGCGCCCAAGAGAGGGAGGCCCGACCCGTTGATGTGTTTTGTATAGTAGGCTGGAGGCCATTGTGCCAGATGTTATAGTACAGTTATGTTTTGTTTTGTTACAGAGGGGCACCATTTGTATTTCATTATAGCTCTACTGGTCGGGATGAGTTCCCTCACTGTTGTTTTGTTTATGAGTAAGTTTCATGCTTTGCACTCTACTTTTGTGTTTGCTCCTGTTGGGAGATTCTGTGAGTAGTAGCCCATTTCTATTATTGGTCTCTATTCAGTATTGAGAGATATGAGACCAGTAGTAAATTCATGTTGTCCAGTACGGTAAGTTTGATGTGATTCCTAGGTATTTTGTTTACGAGTTGTGATTTTATACTACATCGAGATGTGAGATCAGCTAGAGTTATGATTTTTATCAGCTGAGGTGAATTAGTGGAGGAATTTCAATTGGTATGATATATTTTTGATATGTGATTCAGATTTTAGGGCGAGGTCCTCGTGATATTTGTGATCCGATATGTTTGGACTGGGCTGAGTACCGCGGTGGAAATTTTAGCAGGATGGTATCCTTGTGATTTGTTCATGTGCTTTAGTTACTTCCTTGTTATGTTGTTGTGTAAGTAGCACTGATAGAGATTTGTGCCAGTTGGGCTTGTTTGATAGTTTCCCTATGTGCTTCTTCTTTCATATTCATTCATTTTTTTTTGTGCTCCTTGAGTTTTATCTTGCGGAGTGTGTGCCCGGTGGTGTTAGTTGTGGCTTGGTGATTTGGGTGTCAAGGTTATGAAGTATTCGTGTTTCTTGCTTTATTATCAGTGTGATGGAGACTGGGAATGTAGTTCTACCGAATATGAGGTTAATTGCCAATGTTGAGTTGATTTCAGGAAGCCATTGCGACCCAAGTGTTATTATGAGCCTATGTGTGATGTGCTATATTGTGTGGTCGTGCCTTATGGGTATAGTCATGAGTTAATGCAGCTGTTGGGGCTAATGTCGGATGTGGATTTAGAATCGGGTATTTTGGAAATAAGTAGAAGGTGAGAAATTGAGGTATGAGGCTTATTGATGATGATGAGAAGGCTATATGGCAGTTGTGATGGTGTGATCAAGCTTATGTAGGTTGGGGTGACGTGGGCACCTGCAGGTGTGTGTTGGAAATGCGAAATCCGTTATTTGATGAGTTCAAAGTAAATCTTAGCACGTTCGAGGATGAACGTTTGATTAAGAGGGGGAGATTTGTGATGACCCAAAAGGATCATCCCGTATGTTCTATCTAATTATATGTTCTAGGGTCATAAAAACCACCTTCTATCTCACCTCTATTTGCGTGCGTAGCTCGGACGTGTAGCCGTGAAGCCTTTATGTGAAAAGCTGAGAAAACTAAAAATTTTGTATTGGAAATTTGAATAAAGTTGACTTCAGTCAACATTTTTGGTAATCGGACCCAGACCCGTGATTTGACGGTCCCGGAGGGTCCGTAGAAAAATATGGGACTTGGGCGTATGCCCGGAATCGAATTCCGAGGTCTTAAGTCCGAGAAATGAATTTTTAAAGAAAATTGGTTTCTGAAAAATATAAAGGTTTTTGAAAATGAAATATTAGGCGAAACTTGTGATATCGGGCCCACATTATGATTCCGAAGCCCGGTGTAGGTTCGATATGATTTATATGTGTTATATGTGAAATTTGGTAACAAACGGACTTAATTTGACGTGATTCGGACTTTAAATGCAAAACTTAATGTATATAGAAGTTTGAAGAATTTTCATGGATTCTTAGTCTAATTCATCGTATTAGTGTTATTTTATGTGGTTTAAAACCTCGAGCAAGTCCGTGTTAGGTTATATGACTTTTGTGTGTGGTTGGACGGGATCCCGGGGGCCTCGGGTACGTTTAGGATGCTCATCGGGTGTTAATAGCACTTGGGAGACAACTGAACCATTGTTGGTACTGGTGTGTCACACCTACGATGGACCTTCCGCAGGTGCGGACAGGCAGGCGCGACGAGGAGCTCGCTGGTGCGGAACTTAGCCCAAACCTCCGATCCTCGCAGATGCAGTTAGTTTTCCGCAGGTGCAGAGCTGCAGGTGCGGCCATTTGACCACAAGTGCGACCCTAAACTTTTTAGTGGGGTTTTCGCACTTGCGATGATAGTTCCGCAGGTGCGGTCCTAGGGGCGCAGGTGCAGAATTGCTGAGCAGAAAAAAGGGCAGAACCGAGGGTTTATGTTATTTTCACCATTTTCAAATTGGGTAGCTCGGGAGAGACGATTTTTGGAGGCTTTGCACCTGGGAATTTGGGTAAGTGATTTCTATCCATTATAGACCAATTTCCATGTTTCCAATCTTAAATCCAACCTTTAATTTCGAAAATTTTGGGTAGAAAATGAGATAAACTTCATAGACCAAATTATTGAGTTTTGATTGGGTTTTTGACCTCCGATTTGAGATATTTTCATATGTTTAGACTCGTGAGTGAATGGGTGTCCGGAAAATATAATTTTTACCCGATTCCGAGACGTGGGCCTGGGGAAAGTTTTGGGCAATTTTCCTAATTTCGCGTTTTAGCTTTGAATTAATTTGTTAAACTAGGTTCTTGTAGTATTATATACACGATGCTATTGATTGAATAGATTTTGGACATTGGGAGTCGGATACCCTTGGCAAGAACGTGATTTCAAGTTGGTTTTGAGCCGTTGAGGTAAGTATCTTGCCTAACCTTGTGTGGGGGAATTACCCCTTAGGATTTGAGTCTTCTATGTTGATTGTAGTCCGTGTACGCGAGGTGACGAGCGCATGCTCGGACTTATTTGTGGAAAGTTGACACTTTAGGAATCTTAGATCCTTATATTCGCCGAGTATGAATTGTCCTTAGCATGATTGAATTTCCTAATTTCTAGTGTCATATTTATTTGCTTAAATGTGGAAGTTCTTACTTTTGGATTTACTCCTATTGCCTACTTGACTCCTAATTGACCTATCTGAAGGTTTTATTCCCTTTATTGTCATGCTATATCTTCTTAACTGCTTATCTCAATTTGCAATTAATTTCATCTCAACCTATAATTATTTTGGTCTTAAATGAAGTTATGATTATTCCCTGCTGCTTGCCCTTAAGTGGAAATTGTCGAATATTCTCGTAACTGCTCAACCTTAAAGGAAGTTTATATTTTATACCTTCGTGACTTGCCCTATATAGAGTTATTGGATTTGTGTTGATTTCTTGTGTTCACCCGTGTAATTAGGTGCGGTTGTTACATGCTATGTCCCTTCCTTGTTGGGTGATTCGTAATATGCCTAGCTCTCCTTATTATGTTTATTTCTCGTGAACTAGTTTTGCCTATCTTGTGGTCGAAGGCTCTTGAGTTGATGTATTAATTGTAGCTTGAATTATTACACCTGTTGTTGTACTTATTGTGGTGATGCACGAGGTTTCTGCTGTGCTGTGTTACTATTGATAATTGAACATGCGGCGTGATAAGGCGGGATAGGAGATTGATTGTTGCGCATGTGGTGTGATGATGCGAGACTAAATTGCATAGTTTAACATGTGATATACCTTACATGGTATGCACATTAATGATAAAATTGCACTTGTTATGTGCTTAATGGAGTTTATTTCATGCGTAGGTGGAGTGGAGATGGAAACGGAGCTAAAAGGATGCAAATACGTCAAAAAATACGCGAAAGGAGACACCCGGGCGATAGCCGGGCGACAGAGCCAAACAGCCTGACCACACCTGGCGTTAGCCAGGTGTTTGGGCTGAAACGCCATCCCTACCCTGGCGTTAGCCAGGCGTTTGGGCTGAAATGTCAGCCCTGGCCTGGCGTTAGCCAGGCGTTTGGGTCACTACTTCACCGAGGTTAGTCTTGATACTTACTGAGCACCGCTGTGATGTGCTCATACTACTCTCCTGCACATTTTTGTGCAGATTCCAGGTTTTCGCATAGCCGTCCGATTGATTGATAGTAGCGCAGTTGCTGTTGTGGAGACTCAAGGTAAAACCACTTCAGCGTTCGCGATTTCGGAGTCACCATCTTATATTTTTGTTTGCACTGTTGCACTTATTTCTGAACATTGGTATTTTTAGGAGATTTAGTGTCAATTATTAAAAGCTTATGACTTGTACTTCCGGGTTTTGAGAATATAAAATGTGTACAGAATTATTTATTTCAGAAAAGTATTAGATTCTATTTATTATTGTTGTTATTCCTGAATATTAGGCTTACCTAGTCCTTAATTCTAGGTGCCATCCCGATACCCAATGGAGGGAAATTTGGTCGTGACAGAAGTGAAATGTTAGGCGACATCACGGTCCCGACGGTGGAAATTCTGGGTCGTGATATGTGCATCTATTCTTGTAATGACCCAGTCGGTCGTTTCGAGAGTTATAGCCCTGTTTCACCCGTTCCTGCTTCTTTTTGTGTTCTTCAGCTATATTATGATATGTCGGGTTAGTTGGTTCGGATCCGGAGTGGTTTCAGAGTAAATTGAGACACTTAGTCTCTTTTTTTTTTTGTAATTAAATTTCAATTTACCAGGGAAAATATTTACAAGTAATACAAAACCCATACATTCCATCCTACTCTTGTATGTTCCCCTCACCTCCTTTTAACGTAAATTATATATCTAACTATTACTTGGGTACCAATTAAGTCTATTCAGCCTCGTTTCTATGTATTTGCTGCTTCGAAAATGAATTTCTTGTACAATCCTCTTGCATATTTCTTCCCATCCCCTTGACTTTTCCTGGAAAATTCTTGCATTTCGTTCTAGCCACACATAATACACCGTTGCAGCTAATACCATCTTAAACAGTTCTGGCTTTGGATTTCTTTTCTTGGTTATGTTTTCTGCCCATATCAGTTCTTGATCCCATCCCTGTATTACTCTACTAACTCCTTTCCAAGCTAACATCCTGCTCCATAATGCATTTGGATATGTACACTCAAAAAACAAGTGTTGAATACTTCCTTTCCTTGTTCTGCATAATACACATTCTTCATCTACATGCATACTCCATTTCTGCAGTCTATCCTTCGTGTATAGCTTACCATGAGCCATCAGTGTTAGCATGAAAATCCATCTTGTACATCCTGCATTCTGGCATACTACTTTTTTCCATCTCACCTTCTCAAATGTGCCACGCAGCCTGTGATATATTTCCTTGATACTACACTTAATAGTTTTCTTAACATCTTCATAATTGAATCCTGCCTTTATAATTTTTTCATGTGCTTTCAGTATCTTTCCCACCAACCATCATGTTTGTTTCAACTGGATACCATATATCTTTGCCTTTGATGTAGTAGCTATGAATCCATTGGATCCATAGCTTTTTCTTTTCTCTGCATAAGTCCTAGTAATGCTTGCAAATTTCTGCTTTATTCGATAATCCTATGCTCATGATGTTGAATCCTCCTGCTGTCTTGGGCATGCAAATCTTCTCTCATGCCAATAGAGCTTTCTTAGACACATTACTCTCACCTGTCCATAGGAAACTCCTGCAAATAGCCTCTATTAGCTTTATGATCTTCTTAGGCAGCACAAAGATTTGTCCCCAGTATTTTTGCATAGAAAATAGGACACTTTTGATAAGCTGTATTCTTCCAGCATAGGATAGAAATCTGGCAGTCCATGATGTTAGTCTTCCCACTACCTTCTCAATCAAAGTTTGGCATTGTGTTATGGAGACTCTCTTTGAGCTTAGAGGGACTCCTACATATCTCACTGGTAATTATCCCTTCTAGATTCCCAGGAAATTCATTATCTCCTCTTGTTCCTTTTGTGTGACTCCACCACAGAATACGGAACTCTTATTCTTGTTGATCTTCATCCCAGATATTTTTGAAAACTCCAGAAATCCATTGAATAATAATTGAACTGACTCCAAGTCCCCCCTGCAAAACAGTAAAAGATCGTCAGCAAACCCAAGTTGCAAGATTTGCATCTTTGCACAATTGGGATGGTAGTTAAAATCTGGGTTACTGTTGAGTATTTTTAGCCTTTTTGTCATGTACTCCATTATAAGAACAAAAAGGTAAGGGGACAGAGTATCTCCTTGTCTTAATCCTCTTTTTGGTTCAAAAGGTCTTTCTAGTACCCCATTAATCAGGACAGTATATATGACTGTCCCCATACAACTCATTATCCATCTAACAAACTGTGCTGGGAAAGCCAAAGCATGCAACATTTGCTCCATAAAACCCCACTCTATTGATTCATATGCTTTTTGCATATCTAGCTTCATCATGCACCTATGAGACACTCCTTTCCTCCCATACCCTTTAACCAATTCATGGCTCAAGATAATATTGTCTGTGATAGTTCTTCCAGGTACAAAGGCAGCCTGAGTATTGTCAACCAAATCATCCATTACACATTGTAGACTTTTAGTTAATACCTTAGAAATCACTTTGTAAATTACTGTGCAACATCAAATGGGCATGTATTCTTTGATACTAGTAGGATTCTTGACTTTAGGGATCAAAGTTATGGCAGTACAGTTCACTGGCTTATAGATTTGAGCAGTATCAAAGAATTCCTCAACAGCTTGTGTCACCTCTTCTCCTATAATTTCCCATGCCCTTTTGAAAAATACATCATTGAACCCATCATATCCCGGAGCCTTTAAGTCATTGATATATTCGATTGCTTCTCATATTTCTTCCTTAGTTACCTGTCTAATCAGGTGCATTTGTTGATCTCTACTTAGAATTGCTCCTATTCTTATTACATTAGGATTGATAACTGGAAGGGAATCATCTTTTGACCTCAGTAGCTTCCTATAGTAACCAAGAGTCCCTGCCTCTATATCATCCTCTAGAACTAGCTGCCTTCCCATGTCATCTATTAGCATTTGGATTCCATTTGTATTGTTCCTGTTTTTCATCTATGCAAAGAAGAATCCTGAATTGGAATCTCCCAGTTTCAACCATTGCACCCTTGATTTTTGCTTATAAACACTCTCTTCTATCATCACCCACTTCTCTAAATTAATCTTCAATACTTTCTCTTTATCAATTAATTCATTGTCTTGCATTCTGCTGCTCATGTTTTCCTGTACTGCCTGTAATTCATTCCTTGCTACCTTGATTCTTTCTTCAATTCCTTTATAATTTTTTGTGTTTAACTCTTTAACAAGTTCCTTGGTCTTCTTTAGTTTATTCCAGACTATTTGCATCTTCCCATCTAGACTTTTTTCCTTCCAAGCCACTTCAACTTGTTGAATAAAGAGAGGATGGTCTGCAATATAATTTAGAAATCTGAATGGCGTGCTTTTCTTTGTATGCATCTGTTTAATCATCAACTTCAAAGGTGAATGATCAAATATTAATGGTTCTAGCACCTGTATTTTCAAACAAGGCATGGTCATCATCCAATTTGCATTTACCAGCCCCCTATCTATCCAACTGTATGTGTGATTATTGGTCCATGTATAGTTCCTTCCCACATATTGTAGCTCATTCATTCATGTATCCATCATGTACTCCTTAAAATCTTTCATTTATGTGTCTTGCACTTTTGTTCCATGTTGTCTATCAGTTACATGTAGCACAACATTGTAATCCTCCATGGCAAACCAAGGTCCTTGTTGATTGTTATTTATATGTCTCAATTTCTCCTACATAATTTTCCTATCTTTGATGGTATGCAGTCCATAGATTGCTGAAAAAACCAAAGTTAATTGGTTTTGACTTCACTCTAATCTGCCCATGTATAAGCTGATCATCTACTTCAATAGGATCAAACATGTAAATTCTAGGATCCCACATTACCCATGTTCTGCCTTTCTGCCCTGTTCTAACATTAGAAATCCATTCCCAACCTGTTGCTATCTTTTTAATAATTCCATTAGCTTTCAAATCTTTTACCCTGTGTTCCACTAATGCTATAACAACTTTATTATTTGTCTTAATGAACTCCTTTACTTCTTTCTGCTTGTAAATTTTATTCAGACCTCTAACATTCCAACTTATAACACTCATACTGGAATGAAATAAGGATCATGATAACACCCATGTACCCCTTGGCTACGTATTCTGGCTTGTACCTGTTTCTTCATTTCTTTGTTCAATCATCAAATTCTGAAATCCATCATTCTCATCAATTTCCTAACCCTCATGTTGTTTAACTTTGGCTTCTCTTGTTGCTGATCTGCATGCCACTCTGATCCATCCTGCTTCCTTATTTTGCATTTCAGCTCTTTCTTGTTCTGGTTCAGATATGTGATTGACTGGACTATCATTCTTCTGCTCATTCTCCTTGTTTTCATTGCCTCCTTCTTTTTCAGTTCTTACCCATATCATTTTGCCCTTGTTTACCTTCTTTTGCTGCATCATTCTTTGTGGTTGCATTGGCTTCCTGATTTCAGCACAGTCATGCCCTATTTTAAGACATTTATTGCAGTACTCCGGTTCCCAATCATACTCCACCTCCTGTAACATTACCTTCCCTTTAGGATCATGTAGTTTCACTTGCCTTGGTAGAGGCTTAGTGATGTCCATTTCTTCTAGCAATCGAGCATATGAGATCCTAATTGCTCCAGTCGTACACTCATCAGCATAAATAGGATTACCTAGGGCACTTTCTATTTTGCTCAATGAATTCATACTCCAACAGTTAAGGGGTAAGTTAGGTAACCTAACCCATAATGGAATTGTCTTCAATACTTCATCATGTAGATTGTTCCGACCATGCCTTCATAATAATTGGTCGATTATTGATTGTATGTGGCCCATAGTATAATACTTGGTCCCTTTTCTCAATGCTGCTAAATCGTATAATGAAGTAATTTTCATTGTGATAGTAGATCTGAGGTTTCATTGAGTACTTACCCATTGAATTCAAAAATCTGTCCATAGCTCCAATTATGGGTGATTCTCCTATCACATATATCACTATAGCATTTTTCCATTTCTTAGTCTCCTATTCTACATCTTCAGACATTAATTTCACCACTTTCTCCCCATTCTACACAATTGGGGCCATAAATTGCAAATTTATGCCCTTCATAGCCACTTTGTTCCCAACCAACACATTTGCCCATGTTTTGGTCCTGCTTTCATTCTGCATTTCATTATCTTTAGTTTTCTCTACAGTACCATAATTGCATGGTATTGTTCCATTCCTATTCATCTTTATCCCTTGCTCTTGTCTCCCCTTCTCAGCTCCACTAGCAGTAATTGTTGTTGTTGCTGGAGTACCCATAACTTCCTTCATTTTCCCTTTGTTACAAGCTAAATCTTCTTCTTCTCTATTTTCCTCGGATTGCATGTTTCTCAATTGGGGTATATCCTCTGGTTCTTCAATTTGTATCCCTTTTGGAGATACAAACAACTCCAAAATTGCATTCCTAGTTGCTGATGAACGCTGCTCTTCAGTAGCACTCTTCTATTGGTTTCGCTTTGGTCTTCCCCTCCCTCCCATGGCTTCCCAAGTGCAGGTTAGCTAGCCACGTTAACTTATTCTGAGAGAGAAAAGTCTATATATTACATGACAACACTTAGTCTCTTTATTAGAAGCTTGAGTTGGAAAAGTCTACCAGATGTTGACATGTGTGTAAACGTTCTCGGATTTGAATTTTGATGGTTCTATTAGCTCTGTTAGGTGATTTTGGACTTAGGAGCGCATACAGAATGTGATTTGGAGGTCCGTAGTGGAATTTGGCTTGAATTGGCGAAAGTTGGAAACTTGGCGATTTTGGTCGGCAGTGGAGAATTTGATATCGGGGTTGGAATGGATTTCTGGAAGTTGGAGTAGGTTTCGGCGTCGTTTGCGGAATTTGGAATTTTAGAAGTTTTTAGGCTTGAATCCGAGGGTAATTTGGTGTTTTGATGTTGTTTTGAGTGATTCAAAGGTTCGGCTAAGTTCGTATGATGTTATGGGACGTGTTGGTATGTTTGGTTGAGGTCCCCGAGGGCCTCGGGGTGATTCCAGGTGGTTAACGGAAGGTTTGGAACTTGAAAAATGCAGCTGAAGTTGTTGTTGGTGGTGTCTTCCACACTTGTGGAGTGGGAGCTGCAGGTGCGAGCTCGCAGGAGCGACTGAGGATCCGCAAATGCGGCCATAGAGGACTTGGGCAGGAACCGCAGATGCGAAGTTATTCCCGCACCTATGAGAGTCGCAGATACGGGCATGAATGCGCAGGTGCGAGAGGTAAGCCGAAGGTGCGAGGTGAGATCCGCACCTGTGATGATCGCAGATGCGCTCGAGAGACGCAGAAGCAGTCCTTGGGATTTTAAGTGATTTCCGCAGAAGCGGAGCTTTTTCCGCAGATGAGGCCACGCAGATGCGGAAAAGGGACCGCGGGTGCGGTTTCGCTGGGCAGAATGTATAAATAGAGGACTTCGAGATTTTTCCTCATTTCCACCATTTTTAACACGGACCTTGGAGTTTTTGAGGTGATTTTTGAAGGGGATTCAAGGATATTCACTAGGGTAAGCCCTTTCATTCTAATTATCCTTAACTATGGTATTTTCCTGTTGATTTCTCACCTAATTAGTAGGGTTTTGAAGTGAAAGCTAGGGTTTAGGTCTTGGCATTTTGGAGAGTGGATTTGGGGATTTGAGGGACCAAATGATGCCGGATTTTCATGAATTTAGTATGGTTAGACTCGTGAGTGAATGAGCTTTCAGGTTTTGTGACTTTTGTCAAATTTTGAGACGTGGGCCCGGGGGCTGGGTTTGAGTGTATTTCGTTTTTTGAGTCTAATTTAGTAGTTTTCCTTGTGGGATTGACCCCTTAAACCTATTGTAATGGTGTTGTACTATTTGCCACTAGATTCAGAGCATTTGGAGGTTGATTCGAGAGGAAAGGGAATTTCAGAGTAGGATTCTACGGCGTGAAGTAAGTAACGGTCTTAAATCTGGTCTTGAGGGTATGAAACCCCGATAAATTCATATGATATGGATATTTAAAGGTGACGCGCATGATAGGTGACGGGCGTGTGAGCGTGCACCGTGTGGGATTGCGACTTGGTCCGACCCGGGAGACTGTAAAGACGAATAGCCCATTGTTATTACCTGTTCATCTTGTTTTTTAGTTATTAACTGTCTTACATGTTAGAAACCATGCTTAGGCTATATGATTACACTGTTGGGACCCACAGTGGTCGTGAACTTGTTGAATTGATTGCTAAATTGTTGTCTTGTACTCAGTCACTGTTTGCTTATGCATTATATCTCAGCTCTTTCTCGTGTCTTGAATAATATTTGTTATATTCTCTATTTGAGATGTTTATTGTAATATTCGTGAGGCTGGAGAGGCTAGTGACTGATACAGGGCCTGAGTGCCGGGTTGAGAGCTATGTGAGATATATTGGACCGGGTTGCACGCCGCAGCAGTACTTGGATCGGGCCGCACGGCATAGCATTATATGGATCGGGTTGCATGCCGCAGCAATATAGCGCTTGGGCTGTAGGAGCCCCTCCGGAGTCTGTACACCCTCAGTGAGCGCATGTACCTTGATTGTGAATATTTAGGCTGAGAGTGGAGTGATTGAGTTATTGAGATAGATGAGTGACAGTAGCCCTATGAGGCTTTACTTTCTCTTTATCCGTTGCCTGACCGAAATGAATAGAATATACCAGCACATATATTAGAGGAAGTTGTCTTACCACCCAAATGGAAAAGACCTCTTGGAAAGCCAAAGAAGAAGCACGATAAGACGTTCAGTGAATTGTTGCAGAAGAAAAATCAACATTCGTGTAGTATATGTGGGTAGAGAGGACATAATAAGCGTACTTGTAGAAATGCTCCACATAGGAATTAGTTCACACTTTGATTTCAATTACAGCAATAACGATATGTCATAGATTTCTTCAAGCTTTATATAACATATTGATTTACTGGTGTATTGTTACGTGATGAATTTTAAGTTCAGATTACTAAAATACTTTTAGTGGTATCTTTACAAATAGATTTGTATACATATATGAAGTATAGCAGGTCATCTATAGTGCAATACATTGAATACATACTGCAGATACATTTGAATACATATATACATCTGAATACATAAATTGTATCAATTAAAAAAATAGATGCATACATTCTATAATAAATTGAATCATAGTGTTGAATATATACTGCTGGACAAAACAATGAAACAAAGTGAAGCTTTGAAATTATATAATTACATTGAATACAATTAAATACAATGAATATATTGAAAACTTGAAAAAACTAAAGACAATGAATAAAATGAAATACATGGAATACAAGGTTAGAAAGAAAACTCACCTCGTGACGAAACCATCCCTCGGATCAAGGATGCGCCCGAATCTCTGAAATCTACCCTCGACGGCTCGCAACTAGCCAAATATAGTATAATTACATCAACTCATGATCAAAGAAGAAGAATTAACCTATTAACCCAAAATTCACCATTCTTGAAGAATTATCCAATTTCAACCCCGAACCTGCATGCTCGAATATCGAGAATTATTGAAGGGGTCGCTCACTCGTAGCCTAAGGATCAAGATTATGTAAATTTATTGGAATGCATGGAAATGATTGAGTGATTTTATTAAATTCTTAAGAACCCTAACTTGTACTATCCAAATTCTTGATTTTAGATGTTTTAGTAATTAATTCTAGTTGAATTCCATGTAAGACTTAGGAAAATAAAGAGGAATTACTCACCTTAGCACTATATAGGTCGTGGAGGGTGCTGCTCAAGCTTGAAGGCTCTCTAATGGAGTTTTTGGATGAGGAAGAATGAAGAAAACCTGTTTTATAAAAATTTAAATAGGTCTGCCTACAGGTGTTTCCGCACCTGCGACCCAGGGACCGCACATGCGGTCCCGCACCGGCGAGAAAAGAATCGCACCTGCAGAAAATGGCGAGGGGGGATGGGGATCGTACATGCGGAGGGGATTCCATACCAGCGGACTCGCTCCTGCGGAAATTTTTCCGCACCTGCGAAAGTAGGGGGCCCCAGGGATTTTGCACCTACGAGGATGGGACCGCAAGAGTGGTCCCGCACCTGCGGCTGGGCAACTGCACCTGTGGTCACACCAGCAACAGTTGCACCAGCAGTTGTTTTAGCTAGTTTTTGGCCTTGTTAGGTGCCCGGGAGGCACCTGGTCCTACCCGAGACTAATCCAAATATACCAACGAGTCCCAAATCATAATACAGACTCACTCGAGCCTTTAGAACACCCAAAACAGGGCTAAAACTCAAAATCACACCCCCAAACCCCAGGAACCAAACTTATGAATTTTAAGTTTTCTAGACTTCGCTCACAACGCGTCGAACCGACCTATACAACTCGGAATGACCCCAAATTTTGCAGGCAAGTCATAATTAACATAACGGAACTATTCCCGGTCTTGGAATTCCGTTCGGACCTTGATAACAATAAAACACGTCCCAAACCAAAATATGAACTTAAGGAACTTCTTATTTCAATATTGGGCGCTGAAATGCCCCCGGGTCATCAGAAACCCAACCTAAACATACGCCCAAGTCCGAAATCATCACACGAAGCTATCGGAACCGATGAAACTCGATTCTGAGGTCGTTTACCCAAAATGTTGATCGAAGTCAAACTTAGCCTTAAAGGCCAACCTTAAGGAACCAATTGTTCCTATTGCACTCTAAACACCTCTGAAACCCAGACCACCAGTTCCCGTAAGTCATAACTCATAAAAAGCCGCTATGGGAAGTTTCATTTGGGGGACGGGGTCCGATAACGCAAAACGACCGGTCGGGTCGTTACATTCTCCACCTCTTAAACAAACGTTCATCCTCGAACGGGTCTAGAATCCTACTTGAAGTGTTGAATAAGTGTGGATATCTGCTCCGCATGTCCTCCTCGGACTCTCAGGTTGCCTTCTCAACTAGTTGGACCCTCCACTAGACCTTTACGGCAGAAACTCTCTTAGACCTCAACTGGCGGTCCTGTCTATCAATAATAGCAACTAGCTCCTCCTCATAGCCCAACCTCTCATCCAACTGAATAGTGCTGGAATCGACTACATGAGAGAAGTCGGCATGGTACCTCCGGAGCATGGATACATGAAAAACTGGGTGAACTCCTAATAAACTGGGAGGCAAGTCCAGCTCATAAGCAACCTCCCCGACTCGCCTCAACACCTCGAATGGTCCTATAAACCTCGAGCTCAGCTTGCCCTTCTTCCCAAACCTCATAATACCCTTCATAGGCAAGACTTTCAACATGACCCTATCTCCCTCCATAAACGATACATCACGCGCCCTCTGATCCGCGTAACTCTTCTGTCTGGACTGTGCTATACGGAGCCTCTCCTGAATCAACTTAATTTTCTCCAGGGCATCTCTCACCAGGTCGGTGCCATATAACTTAGCCTCGCCAGGCTCATACCACCCGATAGGAGAACGACACCGCCGACCATACAAAGCCTCAAATGGTGCCATCCCAATGCTGGACTGATAACTATTATTGTAAGGAAACTCGGCCAAAGGCAAGAACTGGTCCCACTGACCCCCGAAATCAATCACACATGCCCTAAGCATGTCCTGCAATATCTGAACGGTACGCTCTGACTGAACGTCAGTCTGAGGGTGAAATGTTGTGCTAAGGTCTATCCGGGTGCCCATCTCACTATGCAATGCTCTCCAGAAATGCGAGGTGAACTGAGGACCTCAATCTGATATAATGGACACCGGCACACCATGCAACCGGACTATCTCCCGAATGTAGATCTGGCCAACCTCTCAGATGTATAAGTAGTAGCCACTGGAATGAAATGCACCGATTTGGTCAATCTATCCACAATAACCCAAACCGCGTCAACTTTTTGCGAAGTCTGAGGCAACCCAACCACGAAGTCCATAGCAATGCGCTCCCATTTCCACTCAGGAATGGGCATCTGCTGAAGTAGGCCCCTTGGCCTCTGGTGCTATTACTTAACCTGCTGGAAATTAAGGCATCTAATCACATACTCCACAATGTCCTTCTTCATTCGCCTCAACCAGAAATGCTGCTTCACGATACATCTTCGTAGCACCAGGGTGAACAGAATACCAAGAACTGTGTGCCTCCTCTAGAATCCTCTCCCTCAGGCCATCAACATTAGGAACACATAAGCGGCCCTGAAGTCACAGAACACCATCCTCGCCAGCAACGTTTTGGCCCTACCTTGAACCAATGTCTCCCCAAGCTCTGCTAAGCACGGATCATAGAACTGCGGGGCCTTGATCTCTCCTAAAAATGAAGACTGAGACCCCACATGTGCCAAAACTCGACGAGGCTATAAAGGTCTAATCTCACCAGGCGATTGGCCAAGGACTGAATGTCCAAGTCTAGAGGTCTCTCCTCCACAGCAATATAAGCCAAGCTACCCATACTCTCAGCCTTCCTGCTCAAAGCATCTGCCACCACATTAGCCTTCCCCGGGTGATAAAGAATGGTGATATCGTAATCCTTCAACAATTCAAGCCATCTGTGCTGCCTCAAATTAAGATCTTTCTGCTTAAACAAGTGCTGCAAACTACGATGGTCTGTATAAACCTCACAGGACACTCCATACAAATAGTGCCTCCAAATCTTAAGAGCATGAACAATCGCCGCCAACTCCAAATTGTGCATAGGGTAATTCTTCTCATAAACCTTCAGCCGGCGTGAAGCATAACCAATAACTCTCCCCTCCTACATCAATACACACCCCAATCCAACACGTGAAGCATCACAATATACCATGTACATCCTAGAACCGGAAGGAAATACTAGAACTGGCGCTGAGGTCAATGCTGTCTTGAGCTTCTGAAAGCTCGCCTCACACTCGTCAGACCATTGAAACGGGGCATTCTTCTGAGTCAATCTAGTCAATGGGGCTGCAATAGAAGAGAAACCCTCCACAAATCGACGATAATAACCTGCTAGGCCCAAAAAGCTCCTGATCTCTGTAGCTGAAGTAGGACGCGACCAACTCTGAACAGCCTCGATCTTCTAAGGATCAACCTTGATACCCTCTCCGGATACCACATGCCCCAAAAATGCCACAGAATCCAACCAAAACTCACACTTAGAGAACTTAGCATATAGCTTTTGTTCTCGCAAAGTTTGGAGCACAACTCTCAAATGTTGCCCGTGCTCCCCAGGCTACGTGAGCAAATCAAAANGTCAATGGAGCTGCAATAGAAGAGAAACCCTCCACAAATCGACGATAATAACCTGCTAGGCCCAAAAAGCTCCTGATCTCTGTAGCTGAAGTAGGACGCGACCAACTCTGAACAGCCTCGATCTTCTAAGGATCAACCTTGATACCCTCTCCGGATACCACATGCCCCAAAAATGCCACAGAATCCAACCAAAACTCACACTTAGAGAACTTAGCATATAGCTTTTGTTCTCGCAAAGTTTGGAGCACAACTCTCAAATGTTGCCCGTGCTCCCCAGGCTACGTGAGCAAATCAAAATGTCATCAATGAAGACACTTACGAAGGAATCAATATACGGCCTAAACACCCTATTCATCAAGTCCATGAATGCTGCTTGGGCATTAGTCAGGCCAAAGGACATCACCAGGAACTCATAGTGGCCATATCTTGTACGAAAAGTAATCTTCGGAACATCTGAAGCCCGATCTCAAATCAATCATAGAAAACACACGAGCACCCTGCAACTGGTCAAACAAATCATCGATGTGTGGCAAGGGATACTTGTTCTTAATGGTAACCTTGTTCAACTAGCGGTAGTCAATACACATCCGCATAGACCCGTCCTTATTTTTCACAAATAGAACTGGAGCACCCCACGGCGATACACTCGGTCTGATGAACCCCTTAGCTAACAACTCCTCAAGCTTCTCCTTCAACTCCTTCAACTCTTTCGGAGCCATATGATACGGAGGAACGGATATAGGCCGAGTATCTAGAGCTAAATAAATGCAGAAGTCAATATCACAGTCCGGAGGCATGCCCGAAAGATCCAAAGGAAATACATCAGCATACTCTCGAACAACTGGCACGGAATCAATCATCGGAGACTCAGAGGTGGTGTCCCGCACATAAGCCAAATAGGCTAGACAACCCTTCTCGACCATATGTGGAGCCTTCAGGAATGAAATAATCCGGCTAGCTGCGCTAACTGAAGAACCCCTCCACTCCAGCCTAGGTGACTCAGGCATGCTAAAGTATCTGTCTTGGCATGGAAATCAAGCACGGCATGATAAGGAGATAGCCAATCCATGCCTAGAATAACCTCAAAATCAACCATGTCGAGTAATAAAAGGTCAAATCTGGTCTCGAACTCACAGAAGGTGATCACACAAGACCGATACACCCGGTCTACCACTATAGAGTCGCCCACAGGAGTGGACACATATATAGGAGATCCCAAAGACTCTCGAGGGACATCAAGAAAATTAGCAAATAAGGCTGAAACATATGAATAAGTGGATCCTGGATCAAACAATACTGAAGTCTCTCTACCAAATACCGAGATAATACATGTGATCACGGCGTCTGAGGCCACTGCATCTCATCTGGCCGGAATAACATAAAACCTGGCTGGAGCACCTGAAGACTGAGCCCCACCAGAGCGAACAGGATCTGCCTGAACTCCCCCTGACTGGCCTCCACCTCTAGGACGACCCTGTCGGCCTGTCCTCCACCTCTAGGTGGTCGGACTGCTGGTGCCGGGCCCATCGGCTGATAGCTTTGTTGCACGGCGTTGCCCCGATATTGGGGACACTGCCTCCTCATATGACCTGGCTCTCCACACTCATAACATTGCCCAGGTGGCACCGTCTGTTGTCCCGAGGAAGATCCCTGAAGGGCCGGAGGGCAATGAGAGCCCTCAGGCATAGAACTGAAATAAGGATCGGAGAATCTCTGATGACTGGAATGACCACTGTGTGAACTCTGAATGGCTGGAGGATGGTAGGAACGCTCTATCATGGCACTGAAATGAGGCCTCGCTGGAACACCTCGAGGAGGTGGTGGAGGTGCTGAGTATAAAGGCATGCTGGGCTGACCACTACTATGCTGACCCCTGCCCCTAGCTGGGGCGCCTCTGAAATCCCCTTAGAACCTAGCCCTCTTGTCCTACTGACCCTGCTCCCTCCTCCTCAACTGGTAACCCTCAATCCTACGAGAAATCTCCACAACGAGTTGACAAGGGGTACCCATCTCCACCTCTCGAGCCATGGTGGATCTAATACCTGGATGCAACCCTGCTACAAACCTCTGAGCACTCTCCGCATCGGTGGGCAATATCATAAGAGTGTGGCATGACAGCTCTAAAAATCTGGCCTCATAATTTGTCACGGACATCTGGCCCTGCTCTAACCGCTCAAACTTACCCCTCGGCTCTTCCTTCTCAGAGGGTGGAATATATCTATCCAAGAACATCTGTGTGAACTACTTCCAAGTAATAGTAGGAGAATCGGCTGGCCTGCTGAGAATATAAGATTGCCACCACCTGTGAGCTCTACCCTCTAACTGGAATGCAGTGAAGTCCACTCCATGGGACGCTAGGATCCCCATGTTGTGCAGTCTATGCATGTACCTATCAATGAAGTCCTGGGCATCCTCACCTCGCTCACCCTCAAAGATTGGAGGGCGCAAGCGGGTCCATCTGTCTAACATCTTATGCTGGCGACACCCACAACTGCTCTAGGCTCCGGTGCTGCCGCTACAGGATGGGTACCATCCACGGGCAGTGTATCCAGGGTGGGATGTAATGTTGTTGTCGGTCCTGCGGCCTGGACAGTAGGGGTCTAGGCTCCCCCTCCCACCTGTGAAGTGGCAGGATCTGCTGGAAATAAACCAGCCTGGGACATGATGTCCATGAATCTCATCATACGGCCCATGACTTCTTGGAAGCCTGGCGCCGTCATAAAGTCTACGGGTCTGCTGGTGGAACCTCATCCTTCTCCTCTAGTATAGGGTCCTTGGTGGCGGGACCGGTATAGCTCTAGGATGCCCTCATCCCCTACCACGAGCCGGTGCCCTCCCCCGGCCTCGGACGATGGGGGTAGCGGCCCTTCCCGGGTCCGGAACATCAGATGCACGCGTCCTCACCATTTGTGACAGAATAGAAGAACGAATTTAGTAATCATAGGTTGCACGATAGAGTAAGAACAAATAGAGGTTTCCTAACACCCTGTAGCCTCCTGAAGATAAGTACAGACGTCTTTGTACCGATCCGCCAGACTCTACTGGGTTCGCCCGTGACTCGTGAGACTTACGTGAACCTAGCGCTCTGATACCACGTTGTCACGACCCAAAATCCCACGCGGGTCGTGATGGCGCCTAACACTGGGGTCAGTCAAGCCAACGGTTGCTTACTAGTGAAGTTTTCCTTATTAACATACCAACCCCACATGTTTCCCAAAGTTTTACACTTAACTTATTAAAAATAGAAACGATAGCATTTATCAATTTAAGTATGTACAGCCAAAATGATCGTGATCCAATACATATATATATATATATATATATATATATATACACACACACATCTATATATATATATATATATATATATATATATATATATATAGAATCTACTAAGTGTGTGCCACGAACTAGTGTCACAAGTCAATGGGCGACTAGTAGAATATACAAAAGAAGCTATAAGAGGTACTGATGTCTGAAAGGATATAGATAGGAATAAACAAAAGATAACTCCATAGCATAGCTGGGAATTGCCAAGGGAGGCAGCTCACCGTGGAGTCAGGTCCGGAATATGTCACGCTCCGGTCGGATAACTAGAAACCCAGCCCCAGAACCTGTACAGTTAAGTACAGAAGTGCAGCATGAGTACATAAATATATATATGTACCCAGTGAGTATCCCGCCTAACCTCAAAGAGGTAGTGACGAGAAGTCGACATGACACTCACTAAGGTCCAACAGTATATTAACAGAATGTAATAAAAATAGTAGGCATGTAAGGCAGTGAAGCAACAAGTATATATGTGTAAGATACTGAAATCCAGGAAGAATACTGAGGATAAATAAAACAATTATCACTTCACTTTTTCCAAATACTGTCAGATCAATTTCATGAAATTCAATAACAAATAAAGCATACGCATGCAGGGTGAGGACAACCGGCCGAAGTCACAGGATAGTCACGCTCGTGCACTGGCGAAGTGTTGATCGGCCCGTCCAAAAAGTGCACCTCACAAGCTCTCTATGCACTGCCGAAGGATCGATCCGCCTGTCCCGAAAGGGCATCTCTCAACCTCATTATGCACTACCGAAGGATCGATCGGCCCGTCCCAAAAGTGCGTCTCTCAATCTCTCCATGCATTGTCGAGGGATCGACTAGCCCGTCCCAAAATTGCATCTCTCAGTTTCTCTGCGCACTGTCGACGGATCGATCGACCCGTCCCAAAAGTGCACCTCTCAATAGAGTGGGGGAAATCACATTCCACTCGCGGAATACAATTTGCGAAGCGGTCACATGCACATACATTATTCCTTTTTAAAAGAGAATGCCTTTCCATAATCAAATTTCTTACAAGTTTTTCTCAAATTTCATAACTTCGGGAATATAAACAATATGAAATGTAAATTCAGCACGCATATAGTTCATATCAAGTAAAACACAAGGCATGATGTGGGCCTAACTACCCGGACAAAATAGAAATAATCGCTACGTACGGACTTTCGTCACTTTGTACGCACGTAGCCCCCACAAATTATCACATATAGCATTGAAATCACCTAGGGGGACAATTCCCGCTTACAAGGTTAGAAAGGAGACTCACCTCGTGACGAAACCACCCCTCAGATCAAGGATGCACCCAAATCTCCAAAATCTACCCTCAACGGCTCGTAACTAGCCAAATATAGTATAATTACATCAACTCATGATCAAAGAAGAAGAATTAACCTATTAACCCAAAATTCACCATTCTTGAAGAATTATCCAATTTCAACACCGAGCCCGCATGATCAAATATCGACAATTATTGAAGGGGTCGCTCGCTCGCAGCCTAAGGATCAAGATTATGTAAATTTATTGGAATGCATGACAATCATTGAGTGATTTTATCAAATTCTTAAGAACCCTAACTTGTACTATCCAAAATCTTGATTTTTGATGTTTTAGTAATTAATTCTAGTTGAATTCCATGTAAGACTAAGGAAAATAGAGAGGAATTACTCACCATAGCACTATATAGATCGTAGAGGGTGCTGCTCAAGCTTGAAGGCTCTCTAATGGAGTTTTTGAATGAGGAAGAATGAAGAAAACCCATTTTTTAAACATTTAAATAGGACTACCTATAAGTGTTTCCGCACCTGCGACCCAGGGAGCGCACCTGCGGTCCCGCACCGGCGAGAAAAGAATCGCACCTGAGGAAAATTGCGAGGGGGGCTGGGGATCACACCTGCGGAGGGGATTCCGCACCAGCGGACCCGCTCCTGTGGAAATTGTTCTGCACCTGCGAAGGTAGGGGGGGCCCTGGGATGTTGCACCAGCGAGGCTGGGACTGCAGGACCAGTCCCGCACCTGCGGCTGGGCAATCGCGCCTGCGGTCACACCAGCAACAGCTACACCAGCATTTGTTTTAGCTGGTTTTTGGCCTCGTTAGGTGCCTAGGAGGCACCTGGGCCCACCCGAGCCCTAATCAAAATATACCAACGAGTCCCAAATCATAATACGGACTCGCTCGAGCCTTCGAAACACCCAAAACAACGCTAAAGCTCAAAATCACACCCCCAAACCCCAGGAACCAAACTTAGGAATTTTAAGTTTTCTAGACTTCACTCACAACGCGCCGAACCGACCTATACAACTCGGAATGACCCCAAATTTTGCAGGCAAGTCATAATTAACATAACGGAACTATTCCCGATCTTGAAATTCCGTTCGGACCTCGATAACACAAAAACACATCCGAAACCAAAATATGAACTTAAGGAACTTCTTATTTCAATATAGGGCGCCGAAATGCCCCCAGGTCATCAAAAACCCAATCCTAACATACGCCTAAGTCCGAAATCATCATACGTATCGGAACCAACAAAATTCAATTCTGAGGTCGTTTACCTAAAATGTTGACCAAAGTCAAACGTGGCCTTAAAGGCCAACCTTAAGGAACCAATTGTTCCTATTGCACTCTAAACACCTCCGAAACCCGGTCCACCAGCCCCCGCAAGTCATAAATCATAAAAAGCCACTATGGGAAGTTTCATTTGTGGGAATGGGGTCCAATAATGCAAAACGACCGATCGGGTCGTTACATTGTTGATAACAAATTACTAGATATATGTCACGACCCGAAATTCCTACCGTTGGGACCGTGATGGCGCCTAACATTTTACTTGCTAGGCAAGCCAACTTTAGAAAATTATTAAGCTAGACCTTATTAAATTTAGTAAATAACAACAATTAAACTAAAATGAATTAAAACGAGTGCGGAAATATATAACAGCCTCAACATTTACTACAACCTGGATCTGGAGTCACAATTCACAAACTTTTAAGATTTACTACAAGTAAAAGTCTGAAATAAATACAACTGTTTTTGAAAGGAAAGGAACAACAAAGTGCAATGTCTAGAAGGGGACTCCAGGGTCTGCAGATGCTGGCAGATCTACCTTGGGTCTCCATCGAAAGAATCCAGCAGCTAACTTCACGATCAGCTCAGACCGTAGTATGCAGAGTGTAGTATGAGTACAACCGACCCTATGTACTCGTAAGTGCCGAGCCTAACCTCAACGAAGTAGTGACGAGACTAAGGCGGGCCACACACACTACAGCTTGTACACAATATATAAAATAAAAGCATAATAGGAAATGTAGAATAGAATAAACAGTATTCAAGAAATACTACACTCCCGGAAATAAGTCAACGGCGTTCAGAAATTACCAATCCTTAAGTACAAAAGATAATACTGTAATGATAAAACAGCTCAGGGAAACATAAGCACATAGGTTGTTGCGGCGCGCAACCCGATCCAACCGTACATCTCATATTCCTCCCTTATTTCCTCGTAATAACATAAACAACAAAGAATATATTGCAATAACACAATCATAGCTCACCGTTATTCCACCAAACAATCCACCCTAATTACACTTGTTGCGGTGCGCAACCCGTTCCCACCGTGCAATATCGATCCACCCTTATTCCTCCTCAATATATCATCTTATTCCACCTGTTGCAGCGTGCAACCCGATCCCACCATATCAATATTAAGTACTCAGTATGTACAGAAATTTCACTTCAAATCACAAAAACCCTTCACAATACTTAAACACCAAACCGAAACAAATAGGAAACTTGTACACTATGAAGGTTCACATAAATAATACTAGCGAGACCAGTTCATAATTTACAACAAAAAGGCACAGATAAACCATCTTAAGCAAATAATAGGAGATAATAAAGATATGGAAAGAGCTAATATTATGAACCGAAGGAAACAATTACTAACAAGTAGAAATTAGGCATGGAAACACATTTAGGTCATGAAACAATTAATATAGGGAAAGAGATAATATAAGAAAAGCGGGAAAACAGGGAAAACAGATAATTTGACGGCGCATAAGTATTCGTCACCTCACATATATGCGACTCACATGAAATTCACGTAGCAAATAGTTCAAGGGTTCCTAATTCTCTCAAGTCAAGGCTAGACACAACACTTACCTCGCTCCAAAGGCCACTCAATGCTCAATCACATCTTTTCTCTAGATACCACCTCCAAACCACTCGTATCTATCCACAAACGACTCAATAATATCAATTATTGCTAAAGGAATCAATTACAATGTATAAATTTAGATTTCCCAAACTTTCCCCCAAAAACTCAAAAATCGACCCCTGGCCCACTTGATCAAAAATCGAGGTTCGAACAAAAATTCATTTACTCATTCACCCCCGAGCCTGATTATGTAATTTGTTTCGAAATCTGACCTCAATTTGAGGTCTAAATTCCAATTATACAAAAATCCCTAATTCTACCCAAACCCCCAATTTTCACCATGAAAATCCTAGATTTTAGGTTGAAAACTCATGAAATGTAATGGGTAGTTGACCTCTAGGTCTTCTAGTTTTGAAATATTTAAGGAATGGCAAAAATCCCGTTTTGGTTCTGTTTTGAATAGTTGGGCGTCTGATATTCCTCGTGTTCGCATGACTCCTTATGCGTTCACGAAGAGCAATGTCTGTTAGGCTTACGCGATCGCGAGAGGCTACACGCGTTCGCAAAGGTTTAGCCCCCCGACCTCCGCGTTCGCGAGACAAGACCCGCGTTCGCATAGTGTAACCTCAAGTCTCCTGCCCACCCTAGCTAAAGCTACACGTTTGCATGTGATGGGTCGCGTTCGCGTAGAGAAACCCCCTAATGCTCCGTGTTCATGACCATGGTCTCACGTTCGCGTAGTGTAAAATCCTCCCCCAACCTAGATCCCCTTCGCGATTGCGAGAATAGATTCGCAATCGCGAATCACAACACACCAGAAAACCAGTTGCGGCAAAAACATCAGATTTTCTAAGTTCAATTCACCTTATAGCCTATCCAAAACTCACCCGAGCCCTCGGGGGTCCAAACCAAACATGCACATAAGTCCTAAAACACCATACAAACTTGCTCGCACGATCAAAACGCCAAATAACGCCTAGAACAACGAATAAGACACCAAATCAAATGAAATTTTCAAGAAAGCTTTAAAACTTCTATTTTCACAACCGAAACATCTGAATCACGTCAACAACTCTGTTTCTCACCAAATTCGATAGACAAATCATAAATATCATAATGGACCTGTATTGAGCTCCGGAACCAAAATACGGACCATTTATATTAAATCCAAACATCAGTAAGTCCTTAAAAATCACAAAACATTCAAACTTTCAGTTTTCCACAAAACATCAAAAACTTGAGCTAGAGACCTCCGAATTCGATTCCGGGCATACGCCCAGGTCCTAAATTACGATAAGGACCCACCGGGAGCATGTTTGCTTAAAACATTGATCGAAGTCAACTTAAATGAATTTTTAAGGCAAAATTCTTATTTTATTAGTTATTAACATAAGCCTTCCGGAAGAACGCCCAGTTTGTGCATGCAAATCTAGGAAGGATAAAATGAGGTTTTAAAGACCTCGAAACACAGAATTAGGTTCTAAAATATAAGATGGTCTATCGGTTCATCACAATATAACATTGATAAAGAATGAAGTTTGAGATAAAATGATATCATTGATTATAGTGCATACTTTGAAAGTAGTTATATACACTAAATACATCAAAATACATTGAATTCAATGAAAGTAGATAAAATACTAACATACAGTGAATACAATTTTTTATTGTATTTCTGTTAATAAAGAATACATCTGAATACACTGTGTTCAAAAACATGAATACATTGAATACAGAATTTATATGACAAGAACAAAACAGTGAAATAAAAATTTTGACAAACCATATATAAAATATGAAATAAACTGAATATACAAGTGTTATATCTTACATCGTCATTCCATAGTAGACCGTCAAATGAGAGAAGATAAAACTAATTTTTTGAAGTGACTTCACGAACTCCAAAATCCAACATTATAGGCAGTGTTGACTTGTTTTTCTTGTAATGATCTTCCTTATCCTCTCTACAAGGATTTGGAAAAAAAAATTATATTCATAAAATAATTGATAAAAAAGATACATTATAGATCGAAAAAAGAAACTTACTTTTGATCATGTTTAGCTAGAAGACCATCACGAACCCATTTCTAAAATTCTTGAATGATTAAAGTATGATGTGGCACTGATATTAAATCATCTTCAAAGGGGTGTTTCTTGTCAAATATGGCAGTTAACTTTACTGAGATACCTTTAGTTCATCATTGTCATTAATAGCGACATTTAATTATATTTTATCATGGTGAAATATATCACCCTTTTATAAAACATAGTTTTTGTATAAGAATTTACTAATCGGCCGAGTCGAAGTTTGACTCATAAGGAGAAGATTATCATCGACTTGGTCGTCGAGTCCTATGAGAAGGTAAAGGAGTTGAATCAACAAGTTTTGTTTCTTCATGTATCACAATTATTGTAATGACCCGGCCAGTCATTTTGAGAGTAATAGCCTCGATCCCTTCTTTACTGCTTCCCCCGTATCTTTTTCTACTTATATTTCTTGCTGGGAGATGTTGGTTGTGGTTTCGGAGTGTTTTGGGACACTTAGTCCCTAAACGGAAGCTTAAGTCTTAACATTTTGACCGTAGTCAAAACTATTTGAAGACGACCCTGTAATGGAGTATCATCGATTTCGTTAGCTCCGTTAAGTGATTTCGGACTTAAGAGCGTGTCAAGATTGTGTTTTGGAGGCCTGTAGCTTATTTCGGCTTGAAATGGCAAACTTCAATTTTTTGGAGATTTTGACCGGTAGTGGACTTTCTGATATTGAGGTCGGATTCCGATTCCGGAAGTTGGAGTAGGTCCGTAATGCTGAATATGACTTGTGTGCAAAATTTGGGGTCCACCGGACATGGTTTGATAGGTTTCGGCATCGGTTGTAGAAATTGAAAATTTCAAGTTAATTGAGTTTGAATCGGAGAGTGATTCATATTTTTAGCATTGTTTGATGTGATTCAAGGGTCGGCTAAGTTTGTATGGTGTATTAGGACTGGTTGGTATGTTTGGTTGAGGTCTCGGGGACCTCGGGTGTGTTTCAGATGCTTAACAGATCATTTTGGGACTTGTGGAATTGCAGAAAAATGTGGTGTCAAAGTTGATGGTTTCCTTCATCGCGTTTGTGAGAGAGGTATCGCATTCGCGTAACGCGAGGGGGTTTGGACGCATTCACAAAGAAAAAATCTCTGGGCAGACTTATATCATTTCAAAAACAATGGTTTGGCCATTTTTATCAAAACTTGAGTTTGAGAGCTCCGATTTGAACGAGATTTTGAGGGATTTTCATATACATTGATTGGGTAATGATTCTACACTTCATTTTGTTTATATCCCACTAATCTATCATTAATTCCATCTTTAATTTCGGATTTGGGGTTGAAAATTGGGGGAAAATAGGAAGAAGTTATTCAACTAAAATTTTGAGTTTTGAAAGGCGAATTGAGGTTAGATTCGAGTAATTCTTATATGGTTGGACTCATGAGTGGATGGGTGTTCATATGTTGTAACTTTTACTTGATTCTAAGATGTGGGTCGGGGGAGGCTTTTTGGGTCAATCTCATAATTTCTTGCTTTAGTTTAGATTTCATTGATTAGATTGGTTTCTTATAGATGTTTTTATGGTATGTAATTGATTTTGGCTAGATTTGGGTCATTCGAAGTCGGATATTCATGGGAAAAGCATTGCTACCGATTCATTAAGCTTGGTTCGAGGTAAGTGTCTTGCCTAACCTTATGTGGGGGAATTACCCTTAGAATTTGATACTGATATGATATGTGAGCGACGTACACGCGAGGTGAAGAGTGCATACATAGGCTATTTGTTGCAAAACCTGATTTTTACTGAGTAATTTCCTATTTTCATCTTACTTGAGTATACTAGCATGTGTAGTTTTCCTATTAGCCTAGAAAGCATGCTTACACGTCTTAATTGCTTAATTAAACTCTTTGCAGCATGTTTAGTGAACTTCTGCTTCTTTTTCTTGACTTTTACTTAGTCTAAATTGTAGATTCTCTTGTTGTAATTGTTATCTTCATTTGTTTGAGCTTATTTTCATTGGGACGACAGGACGGTATCCCGGGAGATCCCCCTGCACATTCACTTTTGAGACTACGAGGCGGTGCCTCGAGAGTTCTCCCTGTACTTTTACTTTTGAGACTACGAAGCGGTACCTCGGGAGTTATCCCTGTACTTTTACTTTTGAGACTACGAGGCGGTACCTCGGGAGTTCTTCCTGCATATTTATTTTGGGACTACGAGACGGTATCTCGGGAGATCCCCTGCTATTTATTCTATGTGTTAAACTATTATGTGCAGTGTTTCCTTTTGCTTAATTCTAGTATATCATTATATTGTATTTTTCCTGCCTCATTTATTATTTACCAGTGGTCCTGACCTGACCTCGTCACTACTTGACCAAGCTTAGGCTTGGAACTTACTGAGTATCATTGTGGTGTACTCATGCTACTCTTCTACACATGTTTTCATGTACAGATCCAAGTACATCATTCCAGCCACGTGATTAGTCGTGCACCTGCTACTACAACGGAGACTTCGAGGTACATCTGTCGCGTCCGCGGAACTAGGAGTCCCCATCTATCTTTTTGTGTAGTTCTTTTCTTCTACTTCTAAATATGTATATATAGAAAAATTTATAGAATCTTGTGACTTATGATGTTTCGGGTCTTGGGAAAAATCTATATGTATTTTTGCGAGTTGTTATTGTATATGCCGAGCGGCATTCCTAGCAATTATTCATTTTTGTTGTTGTCAGTGGTTTAGATTTATGCTTTCTTTTTTTTTTGTTCTTCCGCAAATGTTAGGCTTACCTAAATGTAGAGACTAGGTGTCGTCGCGACCTCTCATGGAGGGAAGATGGGTCGTGATAAGTTAATATCAAAGCTCTAGGTTCATAGGTGTCGTGAGTCACAAGCCGGTTGATTAGAGTCTCGCGGATAGGTATGGAGATATCTGTACGTATCTTCGGGAGGCTATGAAACTGTTAGGAAAATTTATGCTTCTTTGATTCCTTGCCGTGCGAAAATTTGTTAACATATAATTCTAAACTTCTATATTCTATTATTTCTCACAAATGGTGAGGACTCGTACCAGAGGATCTAATGACCAGGCACCCACGCCCCTTGCTAGAGCCGTTAGAGGCCGGGGCCGGGGTAGAGGCCAAGAACGACCACGCAGTGCAGCCAGAGCACCCGTGTGAGCTGCGACAGAGGATCCCCCAACAGCTCCATATGGAGAGCAGGCACCTGAGGTGCCTATTGCTGCACCATCCCTCTAGGAGACTCAAGCCCAGTTCATGAGCATCTTCAGTGCCTTAGCTCAAGCTGGATTGATTCTACTAGCTCATGCCAAATCTCATGCTGGTGGAGGGGCATAGACTCCCGTAGTCCATACTCTTTAGTAGAGGGTCCAGGTCGACCAAGCCCCAAAGTTTATCCCTATGTAGCTGGTAGCTCCAGTCCAGCATAAGACTAAGACAACAACTTCTGATGCGGAGCAGCTCAGACATGAGAGGTACAAGAAGTACCACCCACCTACCTTCAGCGGATTGGCTACAGATGATGCCCGGGGTTTTCAAGAGGAGTGTCACTGTATTCTCCGCACTATGGGCGTAGCAGAGACAAGTGGTGTTTCTTTTACCACCTTCTAGCTTAGAGGAGAAGCCTATCAATGGTGGCGTGCTTATGAGTTGAGTAGTCTGGCTGAGTCAGCTTCACTTACATGGACTCAGTTCTCTGACATGTTTTTAAGAGAATATGTCCCCAGAGCCTTAGTGATTTTTCCCGACATGCACCGGCCTTGGTTGCCACAGTTCGAGAGAGGGTTCGTCAATTTATTGAGGGACTCCACCCCAGTATCAGGGTTAGTATGGTCAGGGAGTTGGAGATGGATATTTCTTACCAGCAGGTTGTGAGTATTTCTAAGATATTAGAGGCCATGCTCGCTCAGTATAGAAATGAGAGGGAGGCCAAGAGGTCTCGAGAGTCTGGCACTTACAGTGGTACTCGTTCCACAACTCCAGTTCGCCATGGTAGGGGTTATGTGAATCACCCCGTTCATTCAACTCTTCCAGCCGCCAGTGGTATTCCGGTCCCTTCTAGGCCCAAAGAGCCTTATTATTCATCACCAATATCTAGTGTGCCTCTAGTATAGGGTGCTTTTAGTGGCCAGTCCACCAGACCTTTCCTGAGCCAGTCACAGCAGCCAAGCCCTCTGAGAGCTTCTCTTAAGTTTGGCGACACTCGCCATATGGTAAGGGATTTCCCCAGACTTAGGAGGGGTGCACCTCCACGGACTTCTCAACACCAGCTACCCCACCTGCTCAGCTAGCTCGAGTCAGAGGTCGGAGAGGTTGAGGTTGCCCTAGAAGGGGAGGCTAGGCCAGATATTATGCTCTTCCAGCTCGTACAAAGTCAGTTGCTTCTGACTCTATCATTACAGGTATTGTTCCAGTCTGTCATAGAGATGTGTTGGTATTATTTTACCTAGGCTCTACATATTCCTATGTTTCCGCTTATTTTACCCTGTATTTGGGCTTATATCGGGATTCCTTGAGTTCCCATATTTATGTTTCTACTCCTATGGGAGATTCTCTTATTGTGGACCGTATGTATCGATCGCGTTTAATTTATCTTAGTGTTTTTGAGACCAGAGCCGATTTATTATTGCTCAGTATGGTAGACTTTGATGTTATCTTGGGCATGGACTAATTGTTGCCCCATTATGCTATTTTTTACTGTCACGCTAAGACCGTGATGCTGGCTATGCCAGGTCTACCATGATTAGAGTGGAGGGGTACCTTAGAGTATACTCCCAGCAAAGTTATTTCATTTCTTAAAGCTCAATGAATGGTTGAGAAGGGGTATGACGCATGTCTAGCTTATGTGAGAGATGTCAGGATTGATACCCCTATAGTTGAGTCAGTTCCAGTAGTTAGGGACTTCCCGAATGTGTTTCCATTTGATCTTCCAGGCATGTCCCCCGACAGAGATATTGATTTTGGCATTGATTTGTTTCCAAGCACCCAACCCATCTCTATTCCTCCATATCGTATGGCTCCTCTTGAGTTGAAGGAGTTGAAGGAGCAGTTACAAGAGTTTCTTGATAAGGGCTTCATTCGGCCCAGTGTGTCACCTTGGGGTGCTCTGGTCTTATTTGTGAAGAAAAATGATGGTTCTATGCGTATGTGCATTGATTATCGCCAGCTGAACAAAGTTACAGTGAATAACATGTATCTATTGCCTCATATTGATGACTTATTTGATCAGTTATAGGGTGCCGAGTGTTTTCAAATATTGACTTATGTTCAGGCTATCATCAGTTGAAGATTTGGGAGCTAGATATCTCGAAGACTGCTTTCAAGACTAGATACGGTCATTATGAGTTTCTTGTGATATCTTTTGGGATGACCAATGCCCCAAAAGCTTTTATGCACTTGATGCACAGTGTGTTCCGGCCTCATCTTGACTCCTTAGTCATTTTATTTATTGATGACATTCTGGTGTACTCCTACACTCAGGAAGATCATGAGCAGCACCTGAGGACTGTGCTTCGGACCTTGAGAGAAAAGAAGTTATATGCAAAATTTTCAAACTGTGAGTTTTAGCTAGACTCAGTGGCATTCTTGGGTCATGTAGTATCGAGTGATGGGATCAAGTTGGATCCGAAAATGTGGAAGCAGTGCAGAGTTGGCCTAGACCGTCATCAGCTACGGAGATCCGGAGTTTTCTTGGTTTGGCAGCGTATTTTCGTCAGTTTGTAGTGGGATTCCCATCTATTGCAGCACCTATGACCAGGTGATTACTGGAGATTTTGACTACTTATTTGCGCCCTTTTTACTTTTGTTTTAGCTCAAAAATGTTCAAAGGTATCCCTGAAAACTTATAAAATGTGCTTACTTGCAGAAGTATTGAAAATTGAGCCAAAGTGTTGAAATTCAACTCAAGAACGAGTATTTTTGGACAAGGATAATAGTCAAGAAAAATGGCCAAGTGCGGACCGCAGAATTTTTTCTCCGGCCACAGAATATGAAGGACCTCTATCAGAAAACCTTTGCAAAGTGCGGACCACACAATAATTGTGCAGCACAGAAGGTCAAGATCAGAGAGTTGGCATTCTGAGTCTAACAAGAAGTGCGGACCACACTATTATTGTGCAACCGCAGAATTCAAGAGTGCGGTCGCACTCATAAATGGTTTGCAGAACCTGAAGAAGTACGGCCGCAATTCATAATTTTGCGGTCGCAGAAGTCCCTCCTTCCAGATTTGCATCAAAGTGCGAATCGCACACATAATTGTATGGCCGCAGAACCTCCGAAAGGGTCATTTTGTTCGAAAAATGCAGTTATGTATAAATAGTCTTTTTGTCAAAATTAGGTTAAGTTTTGAACTTCAGAAAGTAGAGAGCCGTTTTAATTTACTGCTTTGGAAATTTTGTGATAGTTTGTCTACTTTGTCACACCCCTTTTTTCACAACCTCACTAACCCCTCTATAAGAATATAAAGCGAATTTGCACAGCTCAAAAGGGTTTTCAAATTGAAAGTGACAAAAATTTGTGTTCAAAAGGACTTTTCAGAGTCGCCACCTGATATTTGATTTCGTTGTGTCAGGTCACCATTTTCTTTAGAAATAATTTTTTCCTTTTAAACCACTTGGACTCCAAGACTAAGTCTGCACCAGAGTTCTAGGTAAGAAGGTTCATTTGACTCGGAGAGAAGGTGTTAGGCATTCCCCGAGTCCCGTGAAAGTCACGGTTGCGTACTCGATCAATTTGGCTTTAAAATATTCAAAATAGGGTAAAAATAAACAAAGAAAAGAAAAACAAACAAACACAAAAGGCTCGAGGTCGTCCCCACCTAATAAAAGAAAAATAAAAATAAAAATAAAAATAAAAATTCTATTCTATGCTTCCTCAAATTGTTCCATCGTTGTCCTTCAAATACAAATACTACGGGGCATACTTTGGATAAAAATATATACAAAGTCTACGGGGAATACCCCTGAATATGAACTAAAGGGAACGATTCACCTCGGAAAAGAAAATACATAAACATCCTAATATTTCCTATTTGAATGCGATCGGCCTAAATATGCTACTAGCAGTTCTTAAGTAAATAAAATGAATTTAAAGGCAGTGAGACAGCAGCATGAGACCATCAATTGTTCTTTGTCTTTCAATTAACTTGGTTCATTTCAGTTAATTCAGAATTATTACCCCAACACCCACTGAATCCTTCAACGATGAATATTATCCATTTTTCATCAGTTATCCACCTAATGACCTGAAGCATTCATCCAGGTTTATCATGAATTCAATGTAATGAACTGATCAGGCAAACTAAATTAATTAAACAAAGGATAGAAGAGCCATAAACAATTAACACAATTCATCAACTAGTACAATGAGATAGGTATAAGAAATGGGCCTTAGTGAGAGAATTTCTCTCTGATTAATGGAACTATGGGTTTACATTTCTGTTTAGTTGAAAAGCAAACAAGAATCTACCCGAAAAATTGAGCAGCGACCAAAGATGCCAACAGGGACACGAACGTGACGAAACCTCGAACAGAACCTCACGCTGGCGTCAAATTGACCTTCTCCACTTAGAGCGGAATACTCGATAAACTAAAACATCAACCCGAAGCTTGAAATAAAATCGAGCTATTCACTAAATATATCAGATAACAAGCCACATCGATTGGATCGACTCAAAACTGATGGACCATAACCTTTACTCCAGTAGATACGATTCTAATTTTTATACAAAAGGGAAACCAATAATGAAACTAGACAAAGGGAACTAAATACTTTTTTTGGTTTTCTCTGCAGAGTATTGAGAGTGTTTATATTTATTGAAGAAGATGAGATGTTAAAGGTGAAAAGAAATAGTGAAGTTATGGTTGAAGTAGGAGAGTGAAGTTCAACGGCTCTCTCACTCCCTCTATCTATGTGTGTATGCGCTGTTGGTGATTGATTCTTAGAGGTGTTTGTGGATGGTGGGAGGTAAAACAGGAAGGGGTGCGGATGGTGGGAGGTACGGCGAGGCAACAGAGGCTTGGAGAGGAGGTAGGACGGCTGGAGCTGCTCCTGGAGGGAATAGGCGAGAGTGAAGAAGAAGCCTCCTAGGGTTAGTGGAATTAGGTCTCTTTTTAGGGAAGTGGGGGTATGGGCTAAGGGTTCAACCGAAAATGGGCCTAAAAATGGATTGTTTAGCCCAAATTTGATTCTTTCTTATTGAACAAGAATAAAAATACTTCCCACATATACTAATTAATCCTACTTAAGTAGGAATAACTATTAAAATAAAACTAACTGTTAAAACAATATTACTACCAAATATACTGATATTCTTGAAAACAAAGTGAAAATATTTTTTGTAATTTTCATTTTTATGATAAAATAAAGTAAAAGATTCAAATCTAATTGAAATAGTTATTTAGGCCTAAACTAAATATTTAAACGCTAAAATGTGTAAAATCTCGGGGAGGGTAAAAAATTACATGTCTAGAGCTGCCCCTTTTTGTCTGGAAATACGATAAGTTTTCAGACAAAGAACGACGAGACAGGTTTTTTGACATGACCTTTATTTAAAGAGGCCAAAAACTAAAAGAAAGGAGAATGTGACTGAGCCCTGGTATCGGAGATTCCTACATATCCCCGGCTATAAATGAATCAGGCCACGGGTAGTTCAGAGGTTGGAAGAGTGTTGGAATATACCGAGGTGGAGAGTCTAGTGAAGTGTCGTCGAGGTTCCGATCCGCGGTTCCTGCCGTTACATCAAAAATAAAAGGAAAAATTACAGCAAAATAAAGAAAAATACAAGATCCTATCTACTTCTTGTCTCGAATCTGCCTTGAATTTCTACTTGATTCTTCAACAAGAAACTAATAATTCACCATATTCTTCAGGTAGGCATCCTGCTGACTTGAATTTGAAGAAAACTGGAAGTTGACCCTATTCTTCAGGCGGGCACCCTACTGCTTGCACTTAAATAAACTTTAACTTAGAGTAAACTTGAACTTAAAAACCTTGTCCTTCAGGCGGCTCATGCTACTTTTGATTTGACTTAAAGACGGGAGGTTGACCCTATTCTTCAGGCGAGTTCCTGCTGCTTCTAAGTTAAACTTGAAACTGAAAATTAATCGTTGACCCTGTTCCTCAGGCCGGATCCTGATGCCTCTTGAACTTGAAAATTGAAAGTTCACCGTGTTCTTCAGGCGGGCTCCTGATGCCTCTGACTCGAACTTGAAAATGAAAGTTGGCCCTATTCTCCAGGCGGGCTCCTGATGCCTCTTTAACTTAAAAATTGAAAGTTGACCTTGTTCCTCAGGCAGGCTTCTGATGCCTCTCTGACTTGAACTCGTAAACTGAAAATCATCCATGTTCTTCAAGTGGGCTCCTGATGCTTCTCTAACTTGAACTTGTAAATTGAAAGTTGACCCTGTTCTTCAAGCGGGATTCTCTTGATTCTTCTCTAACTTAAAATTGAAAGTTTATCGTGTTCTTCAGGCGGGCTCCTGATGCCTCTGAACTTGAAAATTGAAAGTTGACCCTATTCTTCAGGCGGGCTCCTGCTGTTGATTAGAATTTGAATTTTAACTCTTAAATAAATTACCTTGTTCTCCAGGTGGGCGCCTGCCAATGAATTTAATTCTGAAATGAATTCCCTCGTTCTTCATGTGGGCACTTGCCAATGACTTGAAACTTGAAATGAATCCCCTCGTTCTGTATGTGGGAACTCTGAAATGAATTCCCTCGTTCTCCAAGTGGGCGACTGCCACTGACTTAAAACATGAAATGAATTCCCTCGTTCTCCAGGTGGGCGCCTGCCAATGACTTGAAACATGGAATAACTCTGAAAAGAACTTCCTCGTTCTCCAGGTGGGCGCCTTCCACTGACTTAAAACATGGAATGAATTCCCTCATTTTCCAGGTGGGTTCCTGCCAATGACTTGAAACTTTAAATGAATTCCCTCGTTCTCCAGGTGGGCGCCTGCCAATGACTTGAAACTTGAAATAAATTCCCTTGTTTTCCAGGTGGGCGCCTGATGACTTAACTTGAAATTTGGAATAACTCTGTGTTGACCCAAGTCACTGCATGGTTTTGAAGATTGACAGATGCCTACCCATTTGAAATAGATCCATCAAGGCAAACATACTCGAACGAACCCATTGGCACAAGAACCGTACATGCACAGGAGATAAACATGATCTATGAATTATCCATGAACTAAGAGGTTGTCTCCTAATGTGAAAAGGTTGCAAATTGATAAGAGGTTAGAGTTCGAGTTCAGCAAGGACAGAAAAAAAGGAAGGAAGTTGAGATAAACACAAACTCTTCCACAAAGGACGAGCTGCATTTGAACTAAACAAGAACATCTCAACTTCTGGCGCTATATAATGTTGAAATATTCCAACTGAAGAATTGATCACACAAAAGCAGAATTGAAGCAATAACTGAGAGCAAAATTACCAGAGAAATTTTGCAAGCAGAATCCTTGTGCGACACAAAGGCTACTGACCAGCTAGAAGAACCAGTTCCATCTGTTTGTCTTTCAAGTCTAGTTATTTGTAGTAGGTGATTTAATATTGTATCTTTCAGTTTTATTTGAAGTAATTGTAATAGGTACACACTGTTCAAGTTAGAGTTAACTTGAAGCTTGTCGTAATTAGCTAGAGGCTAGTTTGCTACAAAGGGATTAGAGTTAGTCCTAGGTTTACAAAAGAGTTTATTAATGTTGTTTGGCTCAGAGTTGTAGTGAAGACTTTGGGAAAATCCTATTGAGGAGTACGTCGTGGTTTTTTCACCTTTTGAGCCAGGTGTTTCCACGTAAAAGTCTCTGTGTTTTTACTTTACTGCATTTATTATTCCGCACTAGTAGAAGTTGGAACACCAAGAAGAACTAGGTTCTTCTATTAAGACAGCACTCAAAAATTGGACACCACACAAATCACTCTCCCCCCCTCTTGTGTGGTATTGAAGTATAAAACATCAATTGGTATCAGAGAAGGTTATCCTTGAAAAGGCTAACACCTTGAAAAAGATCAAAATAAGTGCACCACTTGGAAAATGGGAGGGTCAATCAACTACAAGGCCACCACTCTTCAATGGACAGTATTACTCTTGGTGGAAGAACAGGATGAAGGACCACCTGATTGGAGAAGACTATGAACTCTGGGACATAGTCATTAATGGTCCTCTAGCTACCATGAAGAAGACTGCTGAAAGTGTTGATGTACCAAAGACTAGAGCTGACTGCACTGCTGAGAATCTGAAGAAATGGGAGAAGAATGCAAAGGCCAAGAAGTGGCTAGTGTGTCGACTAGGTCCAGACGAGTATAGCAGAATCCAAAGCTGCACCAGTCCCAAAGAAATCTGGGATACCTTGCAAATAGTNCTATGAAAGAAGGAGAGACAATCCAAGAGATGTACACAAGGTTCACAACTTTGACAAATGAACTTAAGTCTCTTGGTAGAGTCATTCTTGAAGAGGACAGGGTAGAGAAGATCCTGACAAGAGTCTTACCAATCTCCTGGGAAAGCAAAATCTCTGCTATCCAGGAATCCAGAAATATGGCAACCCTCAAATTAGATGAACTAATTGGAAACCTTACTGCCTATGAACTTAGAAGGCAGACAATGAAGATGGATGGTCCAAAAACGGAGAGGAGTCTAGCACTGAGAATGGACATGATTACCAAAGAATTCAGAAACTTTCTCATAAGGAAAAAGGGCATCTCTAGAGGAGGGAATTACAACAAAGCAAAAGCTCCAGAAAGTCCAAACAACGAGGGATGTTACAAGTGTGGAAAGACTGACCACCTTATCAAGAACTGTCCTCAGTGAGAAGTTGAATGGAAAAAGGAGAGATATGAAAGAAGGAACAGGAAGAAGGAACTGGTCCAACCCAAGAAAACCACAACAAAAGCTATGGTTGCTGCTTGGGGGGAAAGTTCAGATGAAGAATCAGAAGATGGTGAGAATGAAGATCAGGCGCTCATGGCAATTGGAGAATCCGATGAGGAATCACATGAAGAACCAGAGGTAAGTATCTCCCATCTTAAAAATAAAATAAAGTTCCTATCTAAGGAAAAACTCTCTGAGTTGCTACTTGATTTCATGGATGATTCCGAAGAAACAACCAAAGAGAAGGAACAAATCTCTAAAGAATGTGAAATGCTAAAAGCAAAGTGCATGAACCTGGAAATCAGAGTAAGTGAATCTGAAAAGAAAAACACTGTCTTGTTGAACCAGGTTCATCCACTTGAAACTGAGATTCTAGAACTAACATCTAAAAACTTAAAGCTAAAGCTAGGATCCAATAAAAAGGTTGTTGATCATTCTCATATCATGTTAGAAGAAAATGTGGGAAAAATAAAAGATAAAATGTATGCCAAGGATGAAAAGATAAGAACACTTAAAATAGAACTTGGCAAAGTCAAACATGAATTAGATCGAACTTGTAAATGGAATAATTCCTCCGATGCCTTAACATGGCTTCAAGAGAATCATAGTAGCAACCGGAGAGGGCTTAGCTTTGGGAGTCAATTGCCCAAGTGGGATCCCAAAAGCAAGTATCTCACTCTCCCTGAGAATAAAATCTACACCCATTGTGGTAAGACTGGCCACTACAAAATTGAGTGTACTACAAAAGAGCAGGCCAGTCAAAGAAGTGAGAGTTTTGTTAAAAAAGAAAAATTGGCTACTAAATTGGGCCAGAAAAAGCTTGATTCATCCATTCTCTCATANTCGAAGAAATGAGAGGTTTGTAAAAAGGAAAAACTGGCTACCAAATTGGGCCAGGAAAAATTTGATTCATCCATTCTCTCATAGAAAAGGACCCAAACTAGTTTGGGTTCTTAAAACTAACCCCTGATTTCTTTTTGTAGGTTCAAGTGAGAGGAAGCAGCCAAATCTGGTATTTGGATAGTGGCTGCTCAAAGCATATGACAAGGAATAAGGAGCAGTTCCTTTCACTTGAAAGCCTCAAAGGAGAAAATGTCTCCTTTGGAAATGGAAAGAAAGGTGAAATTATTGTGGTTGGTAAGGTCGGTAAGGATGACACACATTCCATTGAACATGTGTACCTGATAGATGGCTTGAAATATAGCCTGATCAGTGTGTCACAACTGTGTGACAGAGGTAACCTGGTTGCCTTTACTTCCACAAAATGTTTTGTGATTAACCTGCTTACTGACAAGATTGTTTTGCAGGGAAAAAGAATGAATAACATCTATGTCATAGACTTGTCCACATTTTCTGAAAATGAACTCACTTTCCTAAGTGTGTTGGACAGTGATCCCCTCTTGTGGCACAAAAGACTTGGTCACGCAAGTCTAAATCAGCTAAACAAACTAGTCTCTAAAGACTTAGTGGTAGGGCTTCCTAAAATTAAGTTCAAGGAAGACAAAGTTTGTAAGGCATGTGCAAGGGGGAAGCAGGTAAGATCTTCTTTCAAAAGTAAGAAAATGGTCAGTACCACCAGGAAGTTGGAACTAGTTCATATGGACCTACGTGGTCCTATGAGAACTCAGAGCAGCGGTGGTAAGAAATATGTAATGGTGCTAGTTGATGACTATTCAAGGTTCACTTGGACCTTATTTTCAGACAATGTGGACAATATGTAATGGTGCTACATAATAAATAGATGCATGACCAGGCCTTTAGTATATAAAACTCCTTATGAATTACTTCAAGGGAGAAAGCCCAACATATCCCACCTTAGGGTTTTCGGATGCAAGTGCTTTGTGCACAATAATGGCAAAGATTCCCTAGGAAAATTTGATCAGAAGTGATGAGGGAGTATTCTTGGGATATTCATCACATAGCAAGGCTTATAAAGTGTATAATAAAAGAACTATGCGTGTAGAAGAGAGTGTACATGTTGTCTTTGATGAAACTAACACTCTTGCTGAGAGACAGGAACCAGAAGATGAGGAGCTTGGACTGGTGAGAAGCAGTGAAAACATTGAAGCAAATATGGAAGATGGAACAGGTGATGGACCAGGTCCAACTACCCCAAGCAACATGACAGGGGGAACTCAACATGTGAACCTTGGCCCTGATCCTGTTCCACAACAACAAGACACCATGGAACTATCTAGAAGTGAACAGTTGGTTCTCAAACCACACAGATATCAGAGTTCTCACCCTCTTGAGAACATCATAACAGATCTGACATCTGGAATCAAAACAAGATCCTCTTTGAAAAATCTGTGTGCGTTTGATGCCTTTCTATCCTTGATTGAACCAAAAAACATTGGTGAAGACCTACAGGATGCTGATTGGGTAAATGACATACAAGAAGAGCTGAATCAATTTTAAAGAAGTCAAGTATGGCACTTGGTACCCAGACCACTAGACAGATCAGTGATTGGCACAAAGTGGGTCTTCAGGAACAAGCTCGATGAGGATGGAACTGTTACAAGAAACAAGGCTAGACTGGTTGTTCAAGGATACAGTCAAGAAGAGGAAACTGACTATGATGAGACCTTTGCCCCTGTGGCAAGATTGGAGGCAATCAAACTTCTTCTAGCATTTGCTGCACACATGGAATTCACTCTTCATCAGATGGATGTTAAGAGTCCCTTCCGCAATGGCTATCGGAAGGAAGATGTATTTTTCAAACAGCCTCCAGGTTTTGAAAGCAAGGAGTCACCTGACCATGTATACAAACTTGACAAGGCTCTTTATGGTCTCAAACAAGCACCAAGAGCATGGTATGAGCGTCTATCAAAATTCTTCCTAGAACATGGATACAAACGAGGTAAAATTAACAGCACCTTGTTCTTAAAGGAAAAGGGTAAAGAACTCCTGGTTGTGCAAATATATGTGGATGATATCATATTTGGGGCGACTTCTGAAATTGAGTAAGGAATTTGCTATAATTATGGGGAGTGAGTTAGAGATGAGTATGATGGGTGAGCTAAACTTCTTCTTAGGCTTGCAAATCAAGCAAAACTCACATGGAACAATGATCCATCAATAAAAGTATGTGAAAGAATTGCTCAAGAAATTTAAAATGGACGACTCAAAGGAAATAGACACCCTCATAGCCACAACTACAAAATTAGATGTGGATGAACCCGGTTCATCCGTTGATCAAAATCTATACAGAGGGATGATTGGGTCTCTATTATATCTCACTGTCAGCAGACCTGATATTATGTTCAGTGTAGGACTGTGTGCTAGGTTTTAGGCAAATCCAAAGGATTCCCACCTAACTGCAGTGAAGAGAATTTTGTGATATCTGAAAGGCACCACTGATTTGTGCCTTTGGTATCCTAAAGGTAGTAATTTCAAACTTGTAGGATATGCTGGTGCTGATTATGCAGGTTTCCTGGTTGACAGGAAAAGTACTCCAGGCATGGCTCACTTTTTGGGCTCTTTCCATGTGTCTTGGGCCACCAAGAAACAAAATTCAGTAGCCTTGTCTACTGCTGAGGCTGAATATGTGGCTGCAGCCTCATGTTGTGCTCAGTTGCTATGGATCAAGAAACAACTCATGGACTTTGGTATAGAGGTTGGATGCATTCCTATTTTCTGTGACAAGACTAGTGCAATTAGTATGACGAAGAACCTGATTCATCATAAAAGAACTAAGCACATAGATGTTAGGCACCATTTTCTAAGGGATAACTATGAAAAAGGAATGATCTCAATCGAATTTTGTGCTACTAACCAATAAATTGGAGATATCATTACTAACGCACTAAGTAGGGAGCATTTGAGAGAAACCGGCTTGAATTACGGATAATTAAGATCACCTAATTAAAAAACAAAAATAAAAAAAATTGAAAAAAAAATATTATTTTTTGGCTAGATACACTAACATAGATGATCGTCTCTTCTCTTTCAAAATTATTCATAGCAATGTCTTCACCACCCCCTGCTTTATCTTCCTCCACAAACCCTGATCATGGGGAAGAAACTTCCAGTTCTAATTCTCCTTCAGTTTACAGTTCACATTCACCAAACAGATCTTCATCCCCCCATAACCCCCCAGTTCTTGAACCCACTCCTGAACCCACACCTAACCCTACTCCAGCCCCCAAGGCACGAAGAGTAAAAGTTTTGGCTAGAAAATCAGTTGCTTTGGGCTCTCGTGCAAGATTCTTGGAGGAAATTCTTAAAGCCAGCGAGGTTCATGAGTCTGAATCTTCAAGTGAATCCTTCAAATCCGCTAATGAGGATGAAGCACCAGGTTCATCCAGTTCTGAGCAAGGTAATCTTGAAGTTGAATCTGAAACTGCTACTACTGAAAACAGGTTTGTGTTGGTTGGGTCAGTTGTTGATGTAGAAGTGTCGGATAGGCAAAGAAAACTGGGGAAAAATAAAATTCTTGAGAAAGAGAGAGAGTGTAAGAGGATCTGGGGAGGACGGTGCCACGTTGGCTATTTGTGGCCCCGCTCTTGTGATTAATGAAGAAGGAGTCACAGATTTAGGGGGGAAGTGTTGCTGGGGAAGCAGAAGCAGGTTTAGAGAGCCTACAAAAATCAATAGATGAACCTGGTTCATCTATCGAGGAGACATTGGCTGAGATGTTGAGGAAGCTGGGGGAGTCCTACAATCCCAAGAGGAAAAGAACTTCAAAATCAAAGAAGGTTACTACCCCAATTCCACCAAAGAAAAGAAAAGTTTCTATATCTACTGATGCTCCTGCCCCAAAGGTTCGTGCTACAAGAAGTGTTGTTCGACAAGGAGAAGAGGAGTTAGAAAGGGCTCTGAGAGAGAGCAAGAAAAAGAAAGTTGCCAAGGGAAAGGCAAAGGTAGGAGAGCCTATTGAGGTTGTTATTGTTGATGATGTTACGATGGACCTGGTCCATCATGAGGAGCAGCCGGCTCCAGTTGTGGTTGAGACACCCAAGACCAAGAAGGCTAAGGCCTCTTCAAAGAAGTCAGCTTCGGTGTCTACCACACCCTCAAGCCTTGCTAAAATGACTAGGTCCAAGGCCAAGAAAGTGAAGGTTGTTGAAGAAGAATAAAGAGAATGGAGTGGAGGAGAAGAGGAAATCTCTGGTGAGCAATCTGACAAACTCACCATGTTTGGCAAGCGTACTATTCTTAAAGGAAAGCTGGTGAGAGATCTGGAAGAATCCGAAATGATCTTTTTGATGAATGCGATGGATGTGCAGGGATGGAAGGACATGGTCCTTCACCTGGAAGGAAGGCTGGAAAGGAACGAACTGGTGGAGTTTATGGCCAATGAAAGTGTGAAGGATGGCAGGTTAACCTCCGCAGTCAAGGGGATTCATATCACATTTGATGCAAAGGAGCTGGGAGAGATTCTGAATATCCCTGCTGAGGGCTATGATGATTAGAATAGGTAAAGATGGCCTAGTCTCGATGGAATGGCCTCAGCTCTCAATATCACCAGCTTCTTTTGTGAAAATAAGGAGGAACCTGAGCCCATGCCAGTGTTCAAAAGTGCAATGAAGCCCCAGAACAAGCTATTCTTCGAATTTGTGATCAAGTTTCTACTGCCAAGACAAGAGTGTAGGCATATCGCCAGTTGCATGGACTTAACGCTTATAGAGTGTATGTACAGGGGAAAGCAGATCAACTGGCTAGCTTTCATCATTCAGCTCTTGGACAGAGTTGTAAATGGAACCAAAGCACATGCTATTCCTTATGGCTTTATTCTAACAGCTGTGCTTGCCCACTTCGAGGTTCCTGTGAAGAAAACTGAGATGGATAATGCTAAGGATTATTTTGGGAAGAACACTTTGCTGACATGTGATTATATTGTCAATGTTCCTGAGGATGAACCTGGTTCATCTAGGAAGCAGCCAGTCAATAGCAAAGTCAGGTCATTGGTGCAGGAAGGAGAGATAAAGGATGCAGAGATCCTTCGATTGAAATCTCGCCTTCATGAGGTTGAAGCTGAGAAGGATGCTCTCAGATCTAAACTAGCCAAGGAGAAGGAGAAAAATGAAGGTGTTCTTCAACAAATGCTTTCTCTCCTTCAATCCAAGACCCCAACCTCATCTGCCCCTTCCCAACCTTAGGAATTCCAGAGCCACCAAATAACCCCTTCATTGCCCAGTTCGGGATTTCTTTTTTTATTGTTTTTGCTCATAGTAGTGACTACTTTAGTTTTTTTTTTTATGGTGCTTGAATTACGTTCTAATCAATGAATTCTGTTGTTTTTGTTATTGAATTGTCTCAGTTTCTTACATAGCTTACATTTATTGGTTTCCTTTGATGATTAATCATGTTTTGCACTTGTAGTTGCCTCAATGTCCATGAGTAATTGTTAACAACTTCGGTAAGTTTATCATTTTGTAACTTTTTCATGATGCCAAAAGGGGGAAGATATGTGCATTTTCAAAATTTCAAAAAGTTGTGATATGTATAACCTAATGAACCTGGTCTCTCCATGATAAATTCTTAAAACCATACAAAGTGTTTGAAATTTATACAAGGTTGAGCATAGAGTTTGTCATCATCAAAAAGGGGGAATTTTTTTACCCAAGTCACTGCATGGTTTTGAAGATTGACAAATGCCTACCCAGTTGAACCAGGTCCATCAGGGAAAACATACTCGAATGAACCCATTGGCACAAGAACCGTACATGCACAGGAGATAAACATTATCTGTGAATTATCCATGAACTAACAGGTTGTCTCCTAATGTGAAAAGGTTGCAAATTGATAAGAGTTTAGAGTTCGAGTTCAGCAAGAACAGAAACAAAGGAAGGAAGTTGAGATAAACACAAACTCTTCCACCAAGGAAGAGTTGCATTAGAACTAAACAAGAACATCTCAACTTCTGGCGCTATATAATGTTAAAGTATTCCTACTAAAGAATTGATCGCACTAAGACAGAAATGAAGCAGGAACTGGGAGCAAAATTACAAGAGAAATTATGCAAGAAGAATCCTTGTGCGACACAAAGGCTACTGACCAGCTAGAAGAACCAGTTCCATCTGTTTGTCTTTCGAGTCTAGTTGGTTGTAGTAGGTGATTTAATATTGTATCTTTCAGCTTTATTAGAAGCAATTGTAATAGGTACACACTGTTCAAGTTAGATTTAACTTGAAGCTTGTCGCAATTAGCTAGAAAAGACAGAATTGAAGCAAGAACTGAGAGCAAAATTACCAGAGAAATTTTGCAAGCAGAATCCTTGTGCAACAAAAAGGCTACTGACCAGCTAGAAGAACCAGTTCCATCTGTTTGTCTTTCGAGTCTAGTTGGTTGTAGTAGGTGATTTAATATTTTATCTTTCAGCTTTATTAGAAGCAATTGTAATAGGTACACACTGTTCAAGTTAGATTTAACTTGAAGCTTGTCGCAATTAGCTAGAAAAGACAGAATTGAAGCAAGAACTGAGAGCAAAATTACCAGAGAAATTTTGCAAGCAGAATCCTTGTGCAACAAAAAGGCTACTGACCAGCTAGAAGAACCAGTTCCATCTGTTTGTCTTTCGAGTCTAGTTGGTTGTAGTAGGTGATTTAATATTTTATCTTTCAGCTTTATTAGAAGCAATTGTAATAGGTACACACTGTTCAAGTTAGAGTTAACTTGAAGCTTGTCGCATTAGCTAGGACTAGTTTGCTACAAAGGGATTATAGTTAGTCCTAGGTTTACCAAAGAGTTTATTTTGTAAATGTTGTTTGGCTCAGAGTTGTAGTGAAGAGTTTGGGAAAATCCTACTGAGGAGTACGTCGTGGTTTTTTCACCTTTTGAGCCAGGTGTTTCCACGTAAAAGTCTCTGTGTTTTTACTTTACTGCATTTATTATTCCGCACCAGTAGAAGTTGGAACACCAAGAAGAACCAGGTTCTTCTATTGAGACAGCACATGAAAATTGGACACCACACAAATCACCACCACCCCCCCCCCTCTTGTATGGTATTGTAGTATAAAACATCACTCTGAAAATAATTTCCTCATTTTCCAGGTGGGTGTCTGCATTCACAACAAAACAGACAAAGCAAAGAAAATTTTCTGCCCCAGTTTGTCCTGGAACATTCGTGAGTGTTAATTGAATCCCATTTTCAAGGAGGGTCCTGAAAACTTAAATCAAATCCCATTATCCAGAAGGGTCCTGAGAACTTAAAACCTGTGATGACCCAAAATGGGGTCATCTCGTATATTCTATCCAATTCTGTGTTTTGAGGTAATGAAAACCTCCTTCTATCTCACCTCGAATTGTGTGCGCAGCCCGGGAGTGTAGCCGGGAAGCCTTTATGGGAAAAGCTGATAAAAAATAAAAAATTTGTATTGGAAATTTGAATAAAGTTGACTTCAATAAACATACTTGGTAAACGGACCCGGACCCGTGATTTGACGGTCCCAGAGGGTCCGTAGGAAAATATGGGACTTGGACATATGCCCGGAATCGAATTCCGAGGTCCCAGGTCCGAAAAATGAATTTTTAAAGAAAATTGTTTTCTGAAAAATATAAAGGTTTTTGAAAATGAAATTGAGGTGAAACCTATGATATCGGGCCTGCATTATGATTCCGAAGCCCGGTACAGGTTCGATATGATTTATATGTGTTGTCTGTGAAATTTGGTAAGAAACGGACTTAGTTTGACGTGATTCGGACCTTAATTGCAAAACATAATGTTTATAGAAGTTCGAAAAATTTTCATGGATTTTTAGTTTAATTCATTGTAATATTGTTGTTTTATGTGGTTTGAAACCTCGAGCGAGTCCGTGTATGTTATATGACTTGTGTGTGGTTGGACGGGGTCCCGAGGGCCAAGGGTACGTTTAGGATGCTCATCAGGTGTTTTTAAAACTTGGGAGACAGCTAAATCATTGTTGATTCTGGTGTCTCGCACCTGTGATGGACCTTCCGTAGGTGCGGACACGCAGGTGCGGCGAGGAGTTCGCAGGTGCGGCGAGGAGTTCGCAGGTGCGGAACTTAGCCCAAACCCCCAATCCTCGCAGTTGCAATTAGTTTTCCGCAGGTGCGGCCATTTGACCGCAGTTGCGACCCCAGACTTTTTAGTGGGTGTTCGCACCTGCGATGATAGTTCTGCAGGTGCGGGATCGCAGGTGCAATCCCAGGGGCACAGTTGCGGAATTGCTGGGCAGAAGAGGAGCAGAACCGAGGGTTTATGTTATTTTCACCATTTTCGAATTGGGGAGCTCGGGAGAGGCGATTTTTGGAGGCTTTTGCACCTAGGTAATTTAGGTAAGTGATTTCTATACACTATAGACCAATTTCCATGTTTCCAATCTTAAATCCAACCTTTAATTTCGAAACTTTTGGGTAGAAAATGGGATACACTTCATAGACCGAATTATTGAGTTTTGATTGGGTTTTTGACCTCCGATTCGAGAGTTTTTCATATGTTTAAACTCGTGAGTGAATGGGTGTCTGGAAAATATAATTTATACCCCAATCCGAGACGTGGGCCGGGGGAACCTTTTGGGCAATTTTCCTAATTTCGCGTTTTAGCTTCGAATTTATTTTTTAAACTAGTTGTTTGTAGTATTATTTACACGATGCTATTGATTCCAGTAGATTTGGGCCATTGGGAGTCGGATACCCATGGCAAGAACGTGATTTCAAGTTTGTTTTGAGCGGTTGAGGTAAGTATCTTGCCTAACCTTGTGTGGGAGAATTACCCCTTAGGATTTGAGTCTTCTATGTTGATTGTAGTCCGTGTACGCGAGGTGACGAGCGCATGCTCGGACAATTTGTGGAAAGTTGACCCCTTTAGGAATCTTAGATCCTTATATTCTCTGTGTATCAATTGTCCTTAGCATGATTAAATTTCCTAATTTCTAGTGTCATCATTATTTGCGTAAATGTGGAAGTTCTTACTTTTGGATTTACTCCTATTGCCTACTTGACTCCTAATTGACTTATCTGAAGGTTTTATTCCCTTTACTGTCATGCTATATCTTCTTAACTGCGTATCTCAAATTTGCAATTAATTTCATCTCAACCTATAATTGTTTTGATCTTAAATGAAGTTATGATTATTCTCTGTTGCTTGTCTTTAAGTGGAAATTATTGAATATTCTCGTAACTGCTCACACTTAAAAGAAGTTTAGATATTCTATACCTTCGTGACTTTCCTTATATGGAGTTATCGGATTAGTGTTGATTTCTTGTTGTTCACTCGTGTAATTAGGTGCGGCTATTACATGCTATTTTCCTTCCTAGTTGAGTGATTCGTAATATGCCTAGCTTTCCTTATTATTTTTATTTCTCGTGAACTAGTTTTGCCTATCTTGTTGTCAAAGTCTCTTGAGTTGTTGTATTAACTGTATCTTGGAATTGTTGACATTGTTGTTGTTGTACTTATTTTGGTGATGCACGAGTTTTCTGTCGTGCGGTGGTTGATATGGGGATTTGCACGAGGTTTCTGACGTGCCGTATTTACTATTGATATTGCACATGCGGCATGATAAGGCGGGATACGAGATTTAGTGTTGCGCATGTGGCATGACAAGGTGGGAACATGTTTAGGCATGTGTGGCGAAATAAGGCGGGCATATACTGTAATATTGCACACGTGGTGAGATAAGGTGGGCTATGTTAGTGATTGTTTGTGATATTTGTGTTGGCCTGGGGGCATTCCTTGTTGTTGATATTGTGTGCTGGAACACTTACCGTGTGAGTTCATTCGTGTGAAAATTTATGAGATGAAAATGTATGTGTTGCCCCTTTTGTTTCCTTATGTCTATTGGTTGTTGAAATCATGTTAGGACACCTGCACAAGCATACACGTGGTTATGTACTACTAATGGATTCAGGACTCCTTGTTGTTGTCAAGTATAGATACTCTTGTTGTGCTTACCGTATGGGTGGAACGACCCAAATTGGCACGTGAGTCATCCATGCAGTTAGTACCCGAATGAGGGTGCAAGTTTCCAAGTGTTAGGGTTTGGATATTGGGACCCGTAAATGATGATTGTTCCGAGCTTCGGAACCTTGTGGAGATGACTATTAATTTGATGTAGAAGTGGTTGAAATTGTTGAGTCATTACATGCTCGTGTTGTATATTTACATGCCGAATTTGTCTGTGTTCTATTCAGTCGTTGTGTTACTTCATGGTTTCCGCTGATACTTATTGTTTTCCTTCTTTATCGAATTCACTGTCTTGTTAGCTATATTATGTAGCCTTCATGTGTACATCATTATTTCCCTAATTCCTATATTGATACTTGATCAGTTTTTATTAGACCATTGAGTGTCTTGACTAGTCCTCGTCACTACTTCACCGAGGTTAGTCCTGATACGTACTGAGCACTGCTGTGGTGTGCTCATACTACTCTCCTGCACATCTTTGTGCAGATTCCAGGTTTTCGCATAGCCGGTCGATTGATTGATAGTAGCACGGTTGCTGTGTGGAGACTTAAGGTAAAATCGTTCCAGCGTTCGCGGTTTATGAGTCACTATATTATATTTTGTTTGCACTGTTGCACTTATTTTTCAACAGTGGTATTTTTAGGAGTTTTAGTGTAAATTCTTAAAAGCTTATGACTTGTACTTCCAGGTGTTGGGAATATAAAATGTGTAAAGAATTATTTAGTTTAGAAAAGTATTAGATTCTATTTATTATTGTTGTTATTCCTGAATCTTAGGCTTACCTAGTCCTTAAGACTAGGTGCCATCACGATACCCAACGGAGGGAAATTTGGGTCGTGACAAGTTGGTATCAGAGCTCTAGGTTCATAGGTGCTACGAGTCATAAGCGAGTTTAGTAGAGTCTTGCGGATCGGTAAGGAGACGTCCGTACTTATCTTCGAGAGGCTACGGGACTATTAGGATTACTTCACTTCCTTCTTTCCTATCGTACGAGTTCATTGATCTTGAAGTTTGAAATTTATCATTCCATTCTCTCACAGATGGTGAGGACGCGAGCTGCAGATTCTGAGGATGTTACAACCGGAGTAGATGCCGCTAGGGGCAGGGGTAGAGGCAGAGGCCGATGAGGGCAAAGTGCCGTAGCTAGAGCACCTGCCAATGCAGCCGTTGAGGAGTCGCCGACAGTTCTAGTTGGGGGACCGGAGGCGCCTGTTGTTACACCTGTACTTCAGGAGACCTTGGCACAGTTCTGGGATGTGATTGGTACCTTGACTCAAGCGAGATTGATTAGTGCACCAGCTACTTCACAGGGCGGGGGAGGAGCTCAAACTCCTGTCGCCCATACTTCGGAGTAGCGAGATCAGGTTGGTCAGGTTCCAGGTGTCATGGCAGCACAGCCTGGAATCCCAGTTCCGCCCATGGTTAGGACAGCAGCATCTGAGGAGGAACAGCTTAGACTCGAGAGGTACAACAAGTACCACCCTCCTACCTTTAGTGTATTGGCGACAGATGATGCTCAGGGTTTCCTGGAGAAGTGTCACCGCATTCTTCGTACTATGGGTATTGTGGATACAAGCGGGGTTGCTTTCGTTACGTTCCAGCTCAGGGTAGAGGCTTATCAGTGGTGGCGGGCATATGAGTTGGGTAACCCGGCCGAGTCAGCTTCACTTACATGGGATCAGTTTTTAGAGATGTTCTTGAGTGAGTTTGTACCTCATTCCCTCCAAGATGCATGGCGCGCGGAGTTTGAGCGGCTGTGCCTGGGCATTATGTCAGTATCAGAGTATGCTGTCAGATTCAGTGATTTGGCCAGGCATGCACCTACTTTGGTTGCTACAGTTAGAGAGCGTGTTCACAGATTCATTGAGGGCCTCAAGTGTGATATTTGATTTAGCATGGCTCGGGAGTTAGAGTCGGATATTTCATTTCAATAGGTGGTAGGGATTGCTCGCAAAGTCGAGGGCATGCTGGATCGTGAGAGAGAGGACATGCGAGACTATGATAGAGATGTCAGACGAGGTCAGGAGAGAGAGGTGAGGAGGCCTCGTGGGCCGGAGAGATTTACTGGTCCTTATTATGGAGGCAGGGTACGCCACGGTAGAGGTTTTATGGGTCAGCAAGTTCAGTTTGCATTGCAGGCTTCGCATGGGGTTCTAGGTACTCATGGGTCTCATAGTACTCGAGCCGCATAGTTTCCACATCCACGTCAGCAGAGAGGTTGTTTTGAGTGTGGAGATATCATCCACAGGATGAGAGATTGTCCCAGGCTGCGGGCAGATGTGTTACAGCAGGACATTCAGGCTAGTAGAGGGTGCCCAAGAGGGGGGGCACCATTTGTACTTCATTATAGATCAGCTAGTCGGGACGAGTTCCCTCATTGTTGTTTTGTTTATGAGTGAGTTTCATGCTTTGCACTCTATTTTTGTGTTTGCTCCTGTTAGGAGATTCTGTGAGTAGTAGCCCATGTCTATTGTTTGTCTCTATTCAGTATTGAGAGATATGAGACTAGTAGTAAATTCATGTTGTCCAGTACGGTAAGTTTGATGTGATACCTGAGTATTTTTGTTTATGAGTTGTGATTTGATACTCCAACGAGATGTGAGATCAGCTAGTGTTATCATTTTTATCAGCTGAGATGAATTAGTGGAGGAATTTCAATTGGTATGATATATTTTCGATATGTGATTCAGATTTGAGGGCGAGGTCCTCGTGATATTTGTGATCCGATATGTTTGGACCGGGCTGAACACCGCGGTGGAAATTATATCAGGATGGTATCCTTGTGATTTGTTCATGTGCTTTAGTTCCTTCCTTGTTATGTTGTCGTGTAAATTAGCATTGATAGAGAGTTGTGCTTGTCAGGCTTGTTTGATAGTTTCCATATGTGCTTCTCCTTTTATATTCATTCATTTTTCATTTTGTGCTCCTTGAGTTTTATCTTGCGGGGTGGGTGCCCGGTGGTGTTAGTTGTGGCTTAGTGATTTGGGTGTCAAGGTTATGAAGTCTTCATGTTTCTTGCTTTATTATCAGTGTGATGGAGGTTGGGAATGTAGTTCTACCGGATATGAGGCTAATTGCCAATGCTGAGTTGATTTCGGGCAGCCATTGCGACCCAAGTGTTATTATGAGCCTATGTGTGATGTGCCATATTGTGTGGTCGTGCCATATGAGTATAGTCATGAGTTAATGCAGCTAGTTCGGGCTAATGTCGGATGTGGATTTAGATTCGGGTATTTTGCAAATAAGTAGAAGGTGAGAAATTGAGGTATGAGGCTTATCGATGATGATGAGAAGGCTATATGGTAGTTGTGATGGTGTCATCAGGCTTGTGTAGGTTGGGGTGACGTGGGATCACCCACGGGTGTGTGTTGGAAAATGCACAATCAGTGATTTGATGAGTTCAATGTAAATCTTAGCACGTTCGAGGACGAACATTTGTTTAAGAGGGGGAGATTATGATGACCCAAAAGGGGTCATCCCATATATTCTATCCAATTCTGTGTTCTAAGGTCGTAAAAACCTCCTTCTATCTCACCTCGAATTGCGTGCACAGCCCAGGAGTGTAGCCGGGAAGCCTTTTATGTGAAAAGCTGATAAGAAAATAAAAATATTGTATTGGAAATTTGAATAAAGTTGACTTCAGTCAACGTTCTTGGTAAAGGACTCGGACCCGTGACTTGACGGTCCCGGTGGGTCCGTAGGAAAATATGAGACTTGGGCGTATGCCCAGAATCGAATTTCGAGGTCCCAGGTCCGAGAAATGAATTTTTAAAGAAAATTATTTTCTGAAAAATATAAAGGTTTTAGAAAATGAAATTTGAGGTGAAAATTGTGATATCGGGCCCGCATTATGATTCTGAAGCCCGGTACAGGTTAGATATGATTTATATGTGTTGTCTGTGAAATTTGGTAAGAAACGGACATAGTTTGACGTGATTCGGACCTTAAATGCAAAACTTAATGTTTATAGAAGTTTGAAGAATTTTCATGGATTTTTAGTTTAATTCATCATAATAGTGTTGTTTTATGTGGTTTGAAACCTCGAGCGAGTCCGTGTTAGTTTATATGACTTGTGTGTGTGGTTGGACCGTATCCCAGGGGGCCCTCGGGTATGTTTAGGATGCTCATCGGGTGTTTTTAGAACTTGGGAGACAGCTGAACCATTGTTGGTTCTGGTGTCTCGCATCTGCGATGGACCTTCTGCAGGTGCGGACACACAGGTGCGGCGAGGAGTTTGCCAGTGCGGAACTTAGCCCAAACCCCCAATCCTCGTAGGTGAGGTTAGTTTTCCGCAGGTGTGGCCAGTTGACCGGAGGTGCGACCCCAGACCTTTTAGTGGGTTTTCGCACCTGCGATGATAGTTTCGCAGGTGTGAGACCGCAGGGGCGCAGGTGCGGAATTGCTGGGCAAAAAAGGGGCAGAACCGAGGCTTTATGTTATTTTCACCATTTTCTAATTGGGGAGCTCGGGAGAGGCAATTCTTGGAAACTTTTACACCTGCGTAATTTGGGTAAGTGATTTATATCCATTATAGAACAATTTCCATGTTTCCAATCTTAAATCTAACCTTTAATTTCAAAAAATTTCGGTAGAAAATGGGATAAACTTCATAGACCGAATTATTAAGTTTTGATTGGGTTTTTGACCTCCGATTCGAGAGTTTTTCATATGTTTAGACTCGTGAGTGAATGGGTTTCCGGAAAATATAATTTTACCCGAATCCGAGATGTGGGCCCGGGGAACATTTTGGGCAATTTTCCTAATTTCGTGTTTTAGCTTCGAATTTATTTGTTAAACTAGTTGCTTGTAGTATTATTTACACGATGCTATTGATTTGAGTATATTTGGGACATTGACCATGTCAGATACCCGTGGCAAGAACATGATTTCAAGTTTGTTTTGAGCGGTTGAGGTAAGTATCTTGCCTAACCTTGTGAGGGCGAATTACCCCTTAGGATTTGAGTCTTCTATGTTGATTGTAGTCCATGTACGCGAGGTGACGAGCGCATGCTCGGACTTATTTGTGGAAATTTGACCCCTTTAGGAATTTTAGATCCTTATATTCGCCGAGCATGAATTGTCCTTAGCATGATTGAATTTCTTAATTTCTAGTGGCATTCTTATTTGCTTAAATGTGGAAGTTCTTACTTTTGGATTTACTTATATTTCCTACTTGACTCCTAATTGACTTATCTGAAGGTTTTATTCCCTTTACTGTCATGCTATATCTTCTTAACTGTGTATCTCAAATTTGCGATTAATTTCATCTCAACCTATATTGTTTTGGTCTTAAATGAAGTAATGATTATTCTCTGTTGCTTGTCCTTAAGTGGAAATTGTTGAATATTCTCGTGACTGCTCATCCTTAAAAGAAGTTCAGATATTCTATACCTTCGTGACTTGCCTTATATGGAGTTAGGATTGGTGTTGATTTCTTGTTGTTCACCCGTGTAATTAGGTGCAGCTGTTACATGTTATTTTCCTTCCTTGTTGAGTGATTCATAATATGCCTAGCTTTCCTTATTATGTTTATTTCTCGTGAACTAGTTTTGCCTATCTTGTGGTCGAAGGCTATTGAGTTGATGTATTAACTGTATCTTGGAACTGTTGCCATTGTTATTGTTGTACTTGTTGTGGTGATGCACGAGGTTTCTGTCGTGCGGTTGTTGATATGGGGATTTGTACGAGGTTTCTGTTGTGCCGTTTTTACTGTTGATGTTGCACATGCATCATGATAAGGCGGGATACGAGATTGAGTGTTGCGCATGTGGCGTGACAATGTGGGAACATGTTTAGGCACGTGTGGCGAAACAAGGCCGTCATATACTGTAATATTGCACACGTGGCGTGACAAGGTGGGCTATGTTAGGGATTGTTTGTGTTACTCGTGTTTGGCCTGGGGGCATTCCTTGTTGTTGATATTGTGTGCTGAAACACTTACCGTGTGAGTTCATTCGTGTGGAAATTTATGAGATGAAAATGTGTGTGTTGCCTTTTTGTTTCCTTATGTCTATTGGTTGTTGAAATCATGTTAAGACACATGCACAAGCGACCACGTGGTTAAGTACTACTAATGGATTCAGGAGTCCTTGTTGTTGTCAAGTATAGATACTCTTGTTGTGCTTACCTTATGGGTGGGAATGACCCAAATTGGCACGTGATCTGTCCGTGCAGTTAGTACCCGAATGAGGGCGCAAGTTGCCAAGTGTTAGGGTTCGGATATTGAGACCCGTAAATGATAATTTGTCCAAGGTTCGGAACCTCGTGGAGATGACTATGAATTGGATGTAGAAGTGGTTGAAGTTGTTGAGTCATTACATGCTCGTGTTGTATATTTACGTGCCGGATTTGTCTGTAATCTATTCAGTCGTTGTGTTACTTCATGGTTTCCACTGATACTTATTATTTTCCTTCTTTATCGAATTCATTGTCTTGTTAGCTATATTGCGTAGCCTTCATGTGTACATCATTATTTCCCTGATTCCTATATTGATACTTGTTTAGTTTTTATTAGACCAGTGGGTGTCTTGACTTGTCCTCGTCACTACTTCACCGAGGTTAGTCTTGATACTTACTGGGCACCGCTGTGGTGTGCTCATACTACTCTTCTGCACATTTTTGTGCAGAATCCAGGTTTTCGCATAGCCGGCCGATTGATTGATAGTAGCGCGGGTACTGTTGTGGAGACTCAAGGTAAAACCGTTCCAGTGTTCACGGTTTCGGAGTCACCATCTTATATTTTGTTTGCACTGTTGCACTTATTTCTGAACAGTGGTATTTTTAGGAGTTTTAGTGTAAATTCTTAAAAGCTTATGACTTGTACTTATGGGTTTTGGGAATATAAAATGTGTAAATAGTTATTTATTTCAGAAAAGTATTAGATTCTATTTATTATTGTTGTTATTCCTGAATATTAGGCTTACCTAGTCCTTAAGATTAGGTTCCATCACGATATTCAACGGAGGAAAATTTGGGTTGTGACAAAACCTAAATCCCATTATCCTGGAGGGTCCTAAAAACTGAAAAACTAATTCCCATTATGTAGGAGGGTCCTGAAAACTTGAAAACTAGATCCCATTATCCAGGAGGGTCCTGGAAATTGAAAATGAACTCAACTGAGCCATGATCTTTTCCTCGAAGATCCCTGTAGAAAGACAAAATTCCTTGACCTTGAACCATACTTTCCTTATGAAGGATCCCTGTAGATCAAACAAATTTTCTTGCCCCTGTTTTAAACAAATGAAATCTTGTTAGTTTGAGAACGTGGTGGTTAGTTTGTGGCATTATTGTTGAAGGTGTCCTCTTCTTCCACGGTCATGCTACGTTCTAATTAGCTTCTTCGGGCTAACAAAGAATTGTTTGACCTTCTGATGAATCTTGACCAGAAAAACCCCTAAATGACCCAAACTAGGAAGTGCGTCTCCTAGGTTTGAGATTGAGCTTGAGGAAAACTACAAACTGAGTCCGGCTAAACTAAAAATTGACCCTATTCTCCAGGCAGGACCCCTGAACTCAAGAAAAACTTGGGATTAAAACTTAAGGAACTAACAATTGACCCTATTCTCCCAGAGGGACCCCTGAACTTAAGAAAACTAAAGATTAACAACTAGAGGAAACTAAAACTGACCCTATTCTCCAGGAAGGACTCCTGAACTTATAGAAAACTAAAACTAACATCTTAAACTGACCCTATTTTCCAGGCGGGACCCCTGAACCTAAGGAAAACTAAAGACTAATGACTTAAGGAAACTAAAACTGATCCTATTCTCCAGGCGGGACTCCTGAACTCAAGGAAAGCTAAAGATTAATAGCTTAAAAATTAAAAACTGACCATATTCTCCAGGCGGGATCTAACCTAAGGAAAACTAAAGATCAACGACTTAAGGAAAATAAAAATTGACCCTATTCTCCAGGTGGGACCCCTGAATTCAAGAAAAACAAAATATTAACAACTTAAGAAAACTAAGACATGACCCTATTCTCCAGGCGGGACCCCTGAACTAAAGGAATGCTAAAGACTTTTCTGACTAGGGAGACTGCCTAGGAGGTACGGTTCTTCTCAACTAGGTCAAATTCTTGAGAGGTGATGATCTTCTCAACTAGGGGATGCTTAGGAGGTAAAAAATATTCTCAAACAGCCTTTCTGCTGACAAAATTGGGCATGACACCTGAAAGGTTCAAGCTTCCAAGCTTTGATTTGGACACAGTGTTCTTCCCTGTTTCAAACAAAGAAAACTTGTGAGTTTAAAATGTGGTGGTTGGTTTGTGGCCTTGACTTTGAGGCGATTGCTCCTACACTTTCCATGGTAACTTTGATTTCACATTGGAAGACCTTGCTTATTATTGACTAACCACCTTTTCTGTCAACCCTTATCATAGAAAACACCTCTGATCCATTCAAGCCCAATACCCTCTGTCAGTTGCTTTTTGTTTTTTGCTCATGAATTGACATTTACCGAACTTTTTCCTTTCACATGAATCCCTAAGAATGTTAATTGTCACCCACTCAGTGCGCATACTGCTCTTTCCTAACTTATGTTGTTTTGATGTGCTAGCCAGATTCCGCTTTGTGCAATTGAAAAGCTAGTAGCAAATTTTGAAGTCATTTCTCACTTGTTCTGACCAAACGGACTCAAAAATAGGACTTGAACAAAGAAAGAGGAACAGAGTAAGGGACAGTGGAAAGAGATGATATCTAACATGAAAATTACAAAGTAGAAACTTATCAGATGTGGACACCAACTCTAATGACCATGACATGCATTTTTGGATTAAGCAGCCTAATCTGTCAAGCAAGTCTAATGTTCAACCCTTGTTATACCTCTATGCTGTGAAACTGGGCTTCAATGCTTCGATTGTCCTATCTGATTCACGATCCTTATTCGACTTGTAGCGCCCAAAGGGTTTTCACCATCAAGCCTCTCTTATTTTGCTCTTTCTCTGAACTCACTGTCGCCTTATGGTGCCCGTGAGGATTTTCACCAATAAGACTCTCTCATTTTTGTTCTTTTCTTCTTATTTCCTCTGATTCTGCAAATGATAAGGCATTAAAAAATATCATATGTTCCTGGCATGTCTAACTCGGCACTCTCAAAGATTATCTGGGAGGTCTTTTTTGGACTATAATGTGGCTTTTGGACCGGGTTAGAAAGAAAGGATATCCTAAAGGTCCAAAATAACTAAGACAACAGGGTTAAATTATTTACAACTTTTGGAATCCATTTTAGACTTTTCCCCCGTTTCTAAAACAAGAAGAAGAAGAACTGCCCCGCTCAGACTTCGTGGGATTATGAAATATTTTATTTGGTGCGACCGAACCATAAGGTTGCCTGCGTATCTTGTGGTGACAAGAATCAGGTCGAACGTAGTTCAAATGACTACTTTTTGTTGCTGCTATTTTTCTTTTTCTTCTTTTTTTTCGTCTTTTTCTTTTTTTTTTCTTTTTCTTTTTCTTTTTGAAATTTTTCTTTTGGAATGAACTTTCTAAACAAACCTATGGGGCATGATTTTTTTTTTAAATGAGTCTAGCTTGATTCTAAAAGAGGGGAGGTCAAAGAAATCAGTACAGCTCAAAAGGGTACCGAAGGGTATGAAGTATTTGGGTAGCTGAAAGAGAGCCTCCCAATCTTTGAAAATGCCAAATACAACATATGCAGATTGAGTATAAAAAAATAAAGATCATGCACAACATTTCTTTTGCAACTTTGGCATTGATATCACTAACATGCCTTCCACCTTTCTTTAGTGCCTTGTCAAGTACAGAACTCTCGTTGTGTGATCTCTTCTTCACAATGGATGTGCTCCGTCAATTTGGAGCAAACTCTCTTGGCTTTATCTTGTAACTTGAGATACGCTTGAACTCAAAGTTGCTTGCTTCAAATTGTCTGGGACGCACTCTCTTGTAACAATTTCTTGTAATCTTCCTAACTTCCCAAACTATCTGCCCCAGTTTCACAATATTCGGGCTTTGAATGATCTCAAAATGTCCAAATCTCTACTTGTTTCCTTCAAATGTCTATGTCACCTTCGAAACTTGTTTCGTTTCTTCATGATTATACTAACTTTTAAGACCATGCTGAGAATTGCATGTGCATGTCATGTCACCAGGGTCAGCATGAAAATAACTTTAAAAGGAAAAGAGAACTAGACAAAAACTGACTAGAACTAACAGAAAATAGGAGATTGCATTAGACAGATGGTGAAAAGGTTTGAAAAACAAAACAAGCAAAATAAATCGGGGTTACAATCCTGAAATAAACCTAGACAACACTAAACGAATTACTACGACTAAACGAACAACGCAAAATAAAAGGATAGAAGGGTTTGAGTCATAAGACAATATCCGGATTACAACCCTGAAATAACCCGGACAACAGAAATGACAACAAAATAAACCACCAAGACTCCCCTGGCTAGCCAAGAAAGGAGCGTCTTTCCAATTACCAAGCCCGGCATCTCATCCACTGAGTCGCACGTCGACCTTACTAGAACCTTTACAAGTCTCCATCACATTGAACTCAGAAGATTGATTTTGGGTCCTCATTTCCAACTCATTCTTAAGATCAACTTCAGGAACCGAGACTGATAGCGATGAAAATTTTGCGGCAAGTGGCCCTCCAAGGGATTCAGAAGAGTTATCATATTGCTTTTCAACACAAATCATGCCCACCATATACGTCTCATCATGAACAGGCGATGGAATTTGGCTAGTATCTGCTGCATCTGGATTTTGCACGGTATTATCACCTGCATCAATAAGCTTCTGGACTGCTCTTTTCAGATGCCAACACTTTTCTATATTGTGCCCGGGGGCATTAGAGAAATCTGCGCACCTTTGAGAAAAATCAAAATTCTTTGGCAGGGGTTTTGTCTTTTTTATCTGAATCGGCTTCAACATGTCCAATTGCCTCAACCTTTGGAACAAACTAGCATATGATTATCTAATGGGAATGAAAGACTTTTCTCTTTATTGTTGCCTTTTCATTTTGTACTCCGGCCTCGGTTGGAACCTCTTGCGGGTAGGTGGTTGACATGCTTGAGGAGGTAAGACATTTGCGGAGGTGGTGCAGGCCATTGCGGGTCTTGTGGATGTGGAGCATATTGCGGTGCATTATGGATAGAGTACTGGGCAGGTGAGGTATGAATTTGAGGATTTTTTGGAGAAAAGTAGCATTGGGGAAGATTATCTGGAGTACGTGGATATTCATGGGGTCGGTATTGAGGCTGAAAACATTGAGCAGGAATGCCTACTAGATCTTGTTGTTGGCGGGGGTCCACAACATCTTTTCTATGTCTCTTTCTTCCTCCTAAGTTCACTGAGATGTTCTGAACATCTTCTATAGTATCTTTCAATTCAGAATAGCTCATAATTTTTCCTGACTTGATTCCTTCTTCTACCATCTCCCCCATTTTTACCACATCATTGAAAGGTTTACCCAAAGAAAGGATCAAATGACTGAAGTAGGTAGGTCCCTAAGCTTGTAAGAAAAGCTTAACCATTTCTTCTTCATCAACCGGAGGACTGACTCGGGCAGCTTGTTCCCTCCATCTGAGTCCATATTCCCTAAAGCTCTCACTGGGCTTCTTTTCCATCTTAGAAAGGGAGGAGCGGTCTGGGATAATGTCTATATTGTACTGAAAGTGTCGAACAAAATCTTAAGCGTATGTCATTCCAAGGCTTCCCCACTCAAGCTCTCACTAAAATACGCCATCAACAACTCATATTTCCTCCCAAAACTTCTCATTTCACTACAATAACCCCTCAGATGGGCTACTGGATCTCCACGTCCATTATACAGGTTAATTTTGACATTTTAAACCCCTCGGGCAGATGAACATCAGGGAACATACACAAGTCATTGTAAGACATGTTAACCTGATTTCCCTCCCTTGCATGTTCTTTAAGGATTGCTCTATACCTTTCAGCTTTCTGAACTTTTCATTCTCAACATGAGGCTCATTCTGAGAGGTATGATTATATGAGTCCGGGACCTGGTGGGCCAGCTCTGCGGGTAGTATTGGGCATCAAGAGGGTTGAACTGGTGTTCATTGTTGGACCTGAGGAGGTGTTGTTAAGAAGTTGTGACCGTGGAGGTAGTGGATATGACAGGAGGGTTTTTTTTTGGGAAAGGTAGTTGGAGGCGAACGATGGAGCTACTAGGGAGGTTGTGAAAGCTGTGATAAGCGGGAAAATCTGGAGAGTATGGTGGATCATGTGGCACTATGACCGGAGCTTGGGTAAAGGTAGCATCTAGGAAGCTAGGTGGTGGCGGGGTGGTGCCTTCCCAGCCATCCAAGCATGACACATGCCCGCCATGTGTTGTCTTAACATCCTTAACTCTTCAACCAACCCGAAATCCCATTCAACCAATTATTTTTGGGCACCATTATCAACCAACTCATTTCTGTTGTCGTCTGCCATTGCCCTTCAGACTTTATGTTGCAGGGGAGAGTTACCAATTTAGGAGCCACAAACCAACCACCCTTCTGCTATAATGAAGATAACAAAGGGGAACAAAATGAAGTCATCATGTTAGCGTTATGGAATTTAACATAAGATAATCTCACATTATGTGCAATGCACCTAGTCCTAATTATCGGTTCTAAGATAACTTCGAGGGTACGAAGGTCATATGGCATCATCCCAATTTTACTCTCCTTTCTCTTCATCTCTTGCGCTCCTTGATTTGCTCATTTATTTCCTCTCTTTTCTTTATGATTATTGCTCTTTTCTTGCATCCCACAATTTCCTCTCATTTTTCACATCCCACAGCTTCATCTCTCTTCTTATTTTTTTTAATTAAAAATGATTCGATCGAACCCTATGTAGGTTGCCTACGTATCATGTGCCACATGAATCAGACCAAGTGTAGTTCTGGAAAAGTAATGGACAAAATAAACTAAAAACAAAATCTTTTTGGATTTTTCATTTATAACTTTTTTTGGTTTTCACATACAAAATAGGAAATACGATAACAAAAGACTCGACGAACTCAACTAGACTATGACAGACTCCGACACCATCTAAAAGGCTCGATACTACTGTACAAGACTAAAAAAAAGACAACATAAATGACAGACTCAAAACAAAAAAGTATCCTCAAGCAACTCATATATGCAACGGTCCTAACTAGAATGGTCCTGGGGTATCTGTCATGCTCAAGCTCTGGTAAGTATATCCACACCTGTATGAGAAAAATGAGACCAAATAGAGTTAGGACGGACCTTAAGGTAGTGGGACATTTAGTTGCGAACTCAATATTCTGGGACATGGGTCATTGAACCACTTTTGTGAAATATTTTGCAAAAACGACCGATGTGGCCGAACGTGGCTAGACATGCAAGATTTGGCTACGACCCCACGTAGTCAAGAACCTAAGACTCACTAGGAAGACCGTACCCTATGTGGGTTGCCTACATATATCGCCCCGAAAGACGAGAATCAGGTTCGCGTAGTTCGGGAAGATTGGATACAGGAGAGAAATAAAAAAAACACTGAATTGGAAAAAACATATTTTTCATCTTTTTTCTTTTCTTTTGAAAAACATGTAAAATCTTTTTGGATTTTCTTTTCTTTTTCTTTTTTTTTGATTTTTTTTTTTGGAAAATGATGGGAAAGTGCAAAATCTTTTTGGATTTTTCATTTTTCATTTTTTTTTGTCTTTTCTTGAAAAAGTTGTGAAAGAAAAATGTAATTGGATCCTACTTGCTTCATTTTTATACTTCACCCTCTTTTCTTTCTCATTTACCCTCAAGCTATCATTGGTCCGCCAAATGACCCATCTACCCTTAAAGAATGTAGCATGTGGCACGTGGTGATGATTAAATGTCTTTTTGAGCCACGGGTCCATTTTGACATAATTTGGATAGGCCTCCAACAAAGGGACACGGTGTCTGGGACCGATCCGTGCTAGGTCTAAATGGCATGATGCAAATAAGAATGACTTAAACGCTGACCTAAGTTTGGGATTCACTAGACAAGGCAATTCGGGGGAGCGTATGGTCGATAGTAGCTGCTCAAGCTTTCCATCTACTCCATACGTCCGACACCCTCCCCTCCTAAAATAAGGGTGACTCGACAAAGAGTTTGTGTACGTGATGCGTACTATGAGACTTGTTGCAAAAAGAAGACCCATGGTTATGAAAATGATGACATTTATAAGGCGGTAAACACATAAGGAAAAACGATAAACAAATAACTAACAAAACAGCAAATAAGACAAACAAACTAAATAAATAAAGCAAATAAATAAAACAAACACCTCAATCAAATATCCTAAAAGCCAACAAGATCAAGTATCAGCTCGAACCTACAGTCCCCAGTAGAGTCGCCAGAGCTGTCACACCCTTTTTTTCACAATCTCACTAACCCCTCTATAAAAATATAAAGTGATTTTGCAAAGCTCAAAAGGGTTTTAAAATTGAAAGTGACAAAAAATTTTGTTCAAAAGGACTTTTCAGAGTCGCCACCTGGCATTTGATTTCGGTGTGTGCGGTCACCACTTTTTTTCGAAATAATTTTTTCCTTTTAAACCACTTGGACTCCAAAACTAATTATGCACCAGAGTTCTAGGTAAGGGAGTTCATTTGACTCGGGGAGAAGGTGTTAGGCATTCCCCGAGTCCCGTGAAAGTCACGGTTTCATACTCGATCAAGTTGGATTTAAAATATTCAAAATAGGGTAAAAATAAACACAAAAAATAAAAACAAACACACACAAGAGGATCGAGGTCGTCAAATTGTTCCATCTATGCTTCCTCAAATTGTTCCATCGTTGGCCTTCAAATACAAATATTACGGGGCATACCCCGGATAGAAATATATACAAAGTCTACGGGGCATACCTCTGGATATGAACTAAAGGGAACGACCTCTCACCTCGGAAAAGAAAATGCATAAACGTCCTAATATTGCCTATTTGAATGTGATCGGCCTAAACATGCTACTAGCGATTCTTAAGTAAATAAAATGAATTTAAAGGCAGTGAGTGATGCGTGGCGAGAATTCATGATTTTAAGCATTATATACCTTGCATTTTATGTGCTTTAATGATAAAAATACACGTCGTATGTGCCTAATGGGGTTTATTTAATGTGTAGGTGAATTGGAAACGGAAGCCGAGCTAAATGAGAGCATAAACGTCGGAAAATACGCTCAAGAGTCGAAAAGGAGCGACCCGGGACAAGCCTGGCGTTAGCCAGGCGTTTGGCTCTTAAGGCCAGGGGGTGCCTGGCGTTAGCCAGGCGTTATCCTCCAAACGCCAGGGGGTGCCTGGCGTTAGCCAGGCGTTATCCTCCAAACGCCAGGGGGTGCCTGGCGTTAGCCAGGCGTTATCCTCCAAACGCCAGGGGGTGCCTGGCGTTAGCCAGGCGTTATCCTCCAAACGCCAGGGGGTGCCTGGCGTTAGCCAGGCGTTATCCTCCAAACGCCAGGGGGTGCCTGGCGTTAGCCAGGCGTTATCCTCCAAACGCCAGGGGGTGCCTGGCGTTAGCCAGGCGTTATCCTCCAAACGCCAGGGGGTGCCTGGCGTTAGCCAGGCGTTATCCTCCAAACGCCAGGGGGTGCCTGGCGTTAGCCAGGCGTTATCCTCCAAACGCCAGGGGGTGCCTGGCGTTAGCCAGGCGTTATCCTCCAAACGCCAGGGGGTACCAGGCGTTATCCAGGCGTTACCCTTCAAACGCCTGGGTACCTGTTTCAGTGAACTCCGAGTTTTAAAGGTTTTTAAGTGTTTCCAAGTGAGAATAGAAGTCTCTTACACGGTTAGGGTTTATCCCAACCATATAAATAGACCCAAGATCACATCTTTCGGGGGAGAGGCGTTTTTGAAGAGCAAATACACACACAAGATCATTGAAGGAGCAAGGATTATCAGTTTTCTTCATCTTATTCTAGTATTTTCAATTCATGCAACACTTATGCAATTGTTTGA